>JASVEL010013567.1:0-85000 GCA_032618575.1 Nicotiana noctiflora
AAAATGATTGACATAAATAGACTGGGTAGATTAATCTCGAAGGCACGGCATAAACATTGGATCAGTTATACATTCAGATAATTTTTTCCCAATTTGAAGTTCAGAAAAGTTTTCCTTCTTATTTTTTTTTGCAGTCCACACTCTTTATTGCATTTTTATTTATCATTTTTCTCTCTTTTAAATATTTTTATATCTATGTCGAAAGTTGACTTTTCAAAGCTTACTACCAAGTCTCCCAAAGCGGTACAATGAAGATGAATAGGCATGGAACAATGCAATAAGGCAAAAGCCATTCCGATATTAAGATTGGAACGATAGGTTGATTGGAAGGTTCACGGGAATTACGGAGTAGGATGGACACATATTACACACCCGGAAGATAGTTTCTCACAACAGATCACCGACCAAGAGTGTCAGACCACACTGAAGTTTGGAATAGAACGAGAGATAAGAGATCCTGTAGAAAGAGCGCCATCCACCAGCAAGTATCAACGTCGTCCCCAAGTTCGAGGAAAGCAAAGCAACTAAAAGAGAAAAGGAAAATTGCCCCAGCAAGAGCGGCATGACCACTCACGATGTTTTGAAACTAACAATTTTTCTTTGATTTAAAGCAGGAAAAGAGGGTTCGTCGGCAGAAAACCATGCCACGTAGAAGGTTATCAAACTGGGGCAGAAAATTTTCTCCCATTGCGAAAATTTTCTCGAAAGCAAATACCCGGTGGATAAGGATAGAAAGCAACGCAAGATTTTGGGAAAATACCAGTTTCAAGCAGAATAGTTTTGAAAGAGGCCAGACAACACGAGGAAGTGATCTTTAAGTTGTATTATCCCCAGCAGTTCTTGGAGAAATGAAACACTGATCTTCGAGATTTCCCCAACAACAATATATACCATAAGTTTTCAAGGAAGCAAAGAGCAAGTCCCGAAGGAGGTTGGGAAAGAGGAAAAAGGAAAAAGGGAGTCCCTGCCAGGGTAATTTTCAGTCAACGAAAATTCAACCCCCAACGAGCTCGGGATAGAATAAAGGTTAAAGGAAGTAGAAAAAGAGGAAGTAAAGAATACTTCCCCAGTAGCATTATCTCCAGCAGGTAAGTAAACGGTCCCAAGGATATCCCCAGCAGTCAAAGGAAAATAACACGATCCAGGAAGAAAGCAATTCTAAAACAAGGTAATTCAGAAGAAAAGGTGGCCCAAGAGACGATGCAGGAAGAAGAAAATGGTACATAAAGCAAAGGAAGGCGATATGGATAGGATGGAGTTAGTGAGTTGTAATTGAAGTCAGGAAGCCCGCCTGAAGAATGGAGTGGCGATTTAGTTTTGAAGTTGTAAGTTGAAGTCAGGGAGCCCGCATGAAGAATGGAGTGGCGATTTATTTTGAAGTTATAGTTGAAGTCAGGGTGCCCGCCTGAAGAATGGAGTGGCGATTAGTTTCGAAGTTGTAGTTGAAGTCAGGGAGCCCGCCTGAAGAATGGAGTGGCGATTTATTTTGAAGTTGTAATTGAAGTCAGGAAGCCCGCCCGAAGAATGGAGTGGCGATTTAATCTTGAAGTTATAGTTGAAGTCATGGAGACCGCCTGAAGAATGGAGTGGCGATTTTATTTTGAAGTTGTAGTTGAAGTCAGGGAGCCCGCCTGAAGAATGGAGTGGCGATTTATTTTGAAGTTGTAGTTGAAGTCAGGGAGCCCGCCTGAAGAATGGAGTGGCGATTTATTTTGAAGTTGTAGTTGAAGTCAGGGAGCCCGCCTGAAGAATGGAGTGGCGATTTATTTTGAAGTTGTAGTTGAAGTTAGGGAGCCCGCCTGAAGAATGGAGTGGCGATTTATTTTGAAGTTGTAGTTGAAGTCAGGGAGCCCGCCTGAAGAATGGAATGGCGATTTATTTTGAAGTTGTAGTTGAAGTCAGGGAGCCCGCCTGAAGAATGGAATGGCGATTTATTTTGAAGTTGGCTGAGGAAAGCGGTAGAGTGTCACGGAAATCCCCAACATGAATCCAAGTTCATAATCGAGAGGAAGGCAACAAGGATCAGAAAGATAGGTTCAGACTTCGAAGGAGAATAGTTCAAAGATCACAAAGAAGAGACCAATGCTCGGAGTTCAGCAATCAAGATAAGCCGAAATAACGATTGTCAGAAGAGAAGAAGCATGTGAAGAAACATCAGAGCCAGCAGGATGGCAAGGAACATGACAAGATCAAGTTAAAAAGATAGATAAGAGTAGAAACGACATCAAGTAATTACTATAATGAGCTTTTATTTAAAAATTAGTCAGTGCGTTATGTTCAATTTTTAAAAATGTTCTGAATTATATTGATCCGAGAATGGCTATTGTGCACTTGCCCCGAACTATATTGATCCGATTATACTTGGACGGGCTAATGAAAAATTGGTCACTTTTGCAACGTTTTGTCAAACTCTTTCAAAATGCTTCCCACGGAGTATTCAAACGGGCAAAAAATTGCTCATATTTGCTCATTTATCTTTGCACGAAAACTCTTCGTTGTTTCCGCGTAAAGAGGGGCAGCTGTGAGCACGTGATTTTTTGCCTAACATGAATTACTCCCACAAAATCAAAACAAAAATTGTCTATTTTTACGTTGAGTATTTTTGTGAATTTTCGTGTTATTTTTGGTAATTGTTTGCATTTGTATATGCATGATTATATGTGTTTAAATTAATAAAAAATACAAAAATAGGTCATATTTACATTTTGATCTAACTTTGCAATTAGGAGTAGTTTAAGTTTATTTTACAAAATAAAAAATCACAAAATATGTATTTTTCGCTTTTCTAGTATTTAATGTCCTAATTGTGTGATTTATATTTAATTGATGTTTAAATTGAGTGTGTTAATTGTTAATATAACTTAATTAGTATTTCTTATAATTTAATTGATGTTGTAGTGTAATTAGAAATTTTTGTTTTAATTAGAAAATTAAATTAAAGAGATTAGGAAAACAAAAGAAAAGAAAAATCAAAGAAAGAAATCAAAATTGGACCAAAGTCCAGGCCCAAATCAGCACAAACCAGCCCAAACCACCCGGTCCAACCAGCCAGCCCGTTTCCATTCGATCTGGACCGTTGATTTCCCATGATCCAACGGCCTACATCATTGGTCCATTTTTAATTACCCCAAAACCCCCAAAACCCATATCACTCGTTTCATTCACCCTCTTCATTAGAGACACCTCTTCTCCAAAGAACCCTAGCGCCGCCTCCACACTCCGTCGCCGGAAAGCCGGTGGCAACAACGCCGTCGGTCGTGAAAACAACACCGCGGAACCCCCATCACACCCCAAACCCAAATCCGTAAACCCCTTTCCTTAAATCCATCCATAGCTCCTCGAATCTTCAATTGAAGATTCGAGTCAAAACTCAATCAAGGCCAAACCGTCCCAAATTGATACCATACCTTAACCTCGCCTCCCTAACACCCAAACCATCGTTGGTTCCGCTCAAATCTAACCGGAAACAATTAAGCCCCAAAAAACCGAGCTAAGAACCCTAAAAATCGATTTGGGAATTTCCTTCGCCGGATTTTATCGAATTGAGGTCTAATAGACCTTAATTGATATGTTTTCACTTGGAAAACATTTCAATTAAGGTCCTTTCGACCTCGAACACCAAAACCCAAGTCGGCCGAGCTCCATTCTTGGTTTCAAGGTATTTCTTTTCTTTTCTTTTTTTTTCTGTTTTTATTTACTTATAGTTGTCAATTTAGTTTAATTATTTTTGTTAGTTTCATTTGTTTGTTGATTTTTTTCCTCGGACATCTTCAATTTCTTCTTCTTTTGGGACCTTTTATTTGGTCGACTTGTTTGCTTCTGATTGTTTGTTATAAATGACGTAGTTATAAGATAGGAATTCGATTCGTTTAAATTCGTCGAATAACTAATTCTACATTTTGAGCTATGTTTGGTCGAGAGTCTTGAACTCACTGTTTTTGGCGATTGGTTTGTTATCAATCGTACATGTTGTGATTCTACTTAACGAATGTCGTCGTTTAGATTCGCAAATTTGTTGTTTGAAATTCCGGGCAGTGGTTCATTGTTTTGCTTGAATTAAAATTTTTCTGTTTGTTGTTTGTTCTGAGTATTGAGTTAACTGTTGGATTATTGTTTTGAACCATTGTTGATTCTAAACTAGGAAGTCTGGTTTGGATATAGCTGTATTTCCAATAGGATTTTAAGGAAGATATAGCTATAACTCTAATAGGATTTTAAGGAGAAAAGAGTTGTAATTCTGATAAGTTTCAGAAATGAAACTAACAACCAAATTTCAAAGAGTGCAATGCACATGGAATGGCTAGTGGAACCTGCTGGACAGCAGGTTATACCATTAATTTCTGCCTTTCGGTGTTCTTTAATTAAAAAGCCATACTTGTACAACTGAAAAGTGAAGAAAAGGTGAAAAAACATAGGATGGACAGATCTAAAACTAAAAAGTAGGGCTGTTACTTGGGATCTCTAGGCTATAAAAGGAGATACACTGACTGAAAGCAGACACACATTCACACATTGAGAGATTAACACTCAGACAAAAAAAACAGATAGGAAACTCACTGGAATAGGTATACACAGAACATTCTCTGGAATACACACACTCACTGAATACACAGATTCACACACCTTGAAAGAGGAGATTTTTCTACACCAATATTTTGAGAGATAAAAGACAGAAAAATTGGAGGGGTAAACACTGATTTGTTCAGATACAGACACTGATTTTTGAGAAAAGAAAAACAGACTTGGAGGGAATTCCTTTTCACACAAACATATCTGATATCTTTTCAAGCCATTGTGAGAGAGAGAAACTGTCGAATTCTTTTGGAGAGTATTGTTTATTGAAAACTGTTTTAAATTGGATTTTTGTCCAAAGTTCTCTGAAGGTTGTTTGGGCTCATTTGTTGAGGTGTTGGTTCTGAGTTGTTTGTTTGACATTTGTGAGAATCTTAGTTTCGTTTTGGCCCACTCCTGGAACTTCAATCTATTACTAGTTTATTACGGTCGCATCTTTGGTAACGGTATTCACTGCTGGGATCTGTTGCTGCATTTGCTTTTGTCTTGGCTGGGAATTGCTTACTGATTTCTCCTCTTTCGTTTTTGCTGTTAAAATCAGGTACACATCCTTCGGGCTTGTCCATTCTTGTATTGGAAATGAAATGAAAGCCCACTTTAAATTCTGTTGTGAAGCCGTTACATGAATGATCCTATTAGCTATTTGTTAAACTAAGGATTGTTAGTTGAAATAGAAATTGTACTATTAATCAGTGAGGGGTTAAGAGTATACATAGTTCGTATGTCTACTTAATTTTTGTTTTTCCAGCATGTACACTTTGAAACAACATCCGTTAGGCTTGAATTTGTAAACTAGGAATGTCTTCGGACTATTGTTTAAAATAGATACTAGTTTTCATTCATGTTTGTTTAGTGCCTGTTAAATGTTCGGATCTGTATAAGTAAAAAGTTTGCTAGTTCGGACTAAGATTCTCTTCGATACTTTAAATAGGTAATTTGTTAAAGTCAAGTAGTTTAAGCATATTTAAAGTGTTAGTTTGATTAATGTTAGCTATTAACATAAGATGTTTGGGATCATTTTCGAGTTTTCTTCACTTGATTTTTCCTTGAAATCTATTTGTAATTAAGGAAACAAGATAAGTTAGCCAATGCTTTAGATGTCAATGTTAGGTCGACTTTAATCGCATAGTTTCGATTTCGTCAATTAACATCGGATTGAGGATAGTAAAATCCAAAGTAAACAATCTCACTTCTAATAATAAACCAAGGTGAATTATTTCTATATTTTGATCAATTTTCCGTTAGTTTATACATTTTTCATTCAATCTCCGGCATTAAGTCAAAAAGCTACGAAATAAGATATCATTTGGTACGGGTCTTTAATTAGAAATAACCTTAAGGGACATATCTTTAAATAAATTGATTTTTTTTTTTGGCCTAGTCTTACAATTGCTTTAATCGGCATAGTTCGAAGTAAGTAATTCGGATACATTTTTTGATTTACCTATTTGTCAAAAGTCCGAGTCTATATTGTAATTAGTATTTCTTTGCTACGACTTCAAAATTAATAGAGTGGTTTAAAGTTTTAATCAGAGCATGTAATTTATAAACATGTATAAAATCAGATATTTTTAGCCATTTATAATAGTTGAAGCGACCGTGCTAGAACCACGGGATTCGGGGGTGCCTAACACCTTCCCTCGGGTCAACAGAATTCCTTACTTAGAATTTCTGGTTCGCAGACTTCATTTGGAAAGTCGAAATTTCCTCGATTCGGGACTTAAATAAATTGGTGACTTGGGACACCTTAATTTATTCTAAGTGGTGACTCTGAAATAAATAAAATAATCCCGTGTCGAACATTGTCACTTAAATTGGAAAAACTCCCTTACGCTTCTACCCCCAGGTAGCGGGCGTGCCAAAAGGAGGTGTGACAGGGTTTTATTTTACTAATTCCCTTCCCTCTTCAGTTCATTCACTTTTTGTCTCTCTCATTATGTTTCCGCCGCAGCCCCCAACTCCAAACAGTCAAACGTATCGTGTAAGACCAGTGCCTGAGCCTCAACTCTCAAGCTCACCACCAGTTCTCTGCCAGACGCCACGCCAGTGCCTAGGCCTCACCAGTTCTCCGCCAGTCACGTGGATTCACTCCCTCACTCGTCAATCACTTCGTATAAGTTTTGGCTCAAGATTTTTCTGTTTGCTTCTTGTTAATTATTCTGTTTGCTCAAGATTTTTGCCTCTGTTTGCTTCTGATTTTTGTTTTCTGTTTGCTAACCGAGTTTGTATTGAATATAGCTAGGCAACAAACTCGGTTAGCAGTACTTCAGTTGCTTTGGTACTATGGTTGTTAGTGCCTATTATTTCCATTGGTATTGCAAATATTGGTTTTGCCTATTATACAAACTCGGTATTAGGAGTACTTCTGTAAATTGATTTTAATATGGTGAATTCCAATTATTGCTACCAAGAACATTTTAACACCTCTGTTGTTTAACACTTAGTATTAACTATGTTGTTTAGCGAATTAAGTTCATCAGTATAATATTCAGCGTCTAGCACTTTTAATTTCAGTTTTATCTTATCGGGTAATCCGATAAGGACCAATAACCGATAACTAAATCGGTTTGGTTATCGAGTTATGATATTTGTAAACCGATAACCGATAGGCAAAACCGATAATTTTCAAAATCGAACCAAACCGACCAATGCCCACCCCTAGCTACCGCTTTGCTTTTTGATGATGAGGATGCAACCAGTGTCTCCAAGAGCGGAGGAGACGAAGATGAAGTCCCCAAGGGGGAGGTTCTCGAGGACGAAGCTCCCGAAGGTGCAGCTGCCGAAGATGTAGCTGCCGAAGTTATGGCTGCATTGTAGATTTAAGTTTCTTTATTTTGTGTTTTTGTGCAAGTACTCCTTGTGTAAATATCTTTTGTAATCATCTCTTGGAAATACAAAAGGGGCCTATTTATTTCAACTTTGACTTGGGTTGGATTTCACTTTGTCCTTATTTGTGGAAAATTCAATTGCATAACTCAAATGATTAGTTCAAATACTGGTTTGGATCCAGAACATAATAAACCCTTATGTTTTGATCGATCAATATTGTCACACCTCCTTTTTTTACTACCCCAAACTGCTTAAAGCGTATAAATACACTTGTAGGGTATACCCCGACGCTCAATTACCCGAAACGGATAAAATAACGTAAGGGAAGGAGTTTTTCCAATTTAAGGACAATCGGTTCGGGATTTTATTAGTGATTAATCAGAGTCGCCACTTGGGAATGACAATGGTGTCCCAAGTCACCGGTTAATCCCGAATCCGAGGAATTTTGACTCTTAAAATGTCTGCGAAGCAGAGGTCCGGATAAGGAACTCTGTTAACCCCGGAGAAGGTGTTAGGCACTCCCGGATTCCGTGGTTTTAGCACGGTCGCTCCACTGTCGTTCTTGACTTTTGTTTGACTCAATTATAAATTTCAACAACATAATGTGCTTTTACGTTAAATATCATTTTTAGGAATTTGCGGTATCGCGAAAATACGCCTCGAGTCATACCGCAACCAGTACGCCTATGACTTTTGATGTATTTCAGCTTTTACCGAGATTTGGATTTGAGTCGCACCAAGTGCACACTCGTTCATAGGAAGGTATATTAAAATCGTGCCCTAAAGTAACGTCTATCGGCTTTTAAATCTTTTGGGAGAAGCTATGGAATTGGCTATTAGCTTTCCCGGGTCTATTTGTGTTATATCATTACTAAATGGGGGCCCCGGTGTTATTCGGGCGAGGCTCGTCCCAATTTTCATTAAAGGGTTCAATACTTGTATTTAACTACGTTTTCTACACTTGTTCTTTCCTTAATCGTATTACTAACACTATAATAATCCAGGTCCGTTGAGTTATTACCATTTATTGGGCCTGGTCTTCTCTTCATTTATACATTCGAACGGTACGGGTACTCGAAACCCAGGCTATTTGACTCCTTCTCGCTGGCTTCGCTAACTTTGTATAATGATTCAGGCCCATAACGTAAACTGGGCCTAAATCCAATAGCAGTAGTAATAACAGAACAAAGACATATAACTGAATCAGAAGGCATTTTATTTATCACCAAAGAAACCATTACACGAAACAAGAATCCTAAATCAATTATCTAAGTACATGAGAACTCAACAAATTGTTATTGCCAAATATGTTCTATATGAAGATCTAATCAATTATATACAAGATGTTCTGGAACATAGCTACTTATCTAGGAAATCATGCTGAATTAAAGTGAATTAGCTAATTATTTACACTAAAAAAAATGAACAATTGATAATAGATGTCTTGATATATTACTGATTCCATTATGAGCTATATCTCTTATTACAAACCCAGTTGTTACCTTATCTGATTCTCAGATCTAAACTTTAATTTTAAAACAGACTGCATTCACGAGTGTGAGTTAAACAATATGCTTATCCAATTAGCAATTCGAATATCTATATCTAAGTGAATTCAAAGGTTTAAACACGACTTAAACTGAAGATCTTGCTGGGACTTAGTGTATTGCAATATTATTAATCCAGTTATAAACAATTCAATCCAATATTTTTACCTATTTTTCGAAGCTTATTTATGCTTAAGTACAAATCCATTACCTAGGTGATTGCAATTTACGAAGAGTCAATGTGAATGAACGGTTTAATGATTTTAAAAAAAACGTTGTTAACTAACTTATGTTTTAGGAGTTTTTACCTAATTAACTAGGTGATAAGTTATCGACACTATATTATTACTACACTACTACTACTATACTAACTATTATATCATTTTTGTTTTTGTTTTCATACTACTACATACTTCACTACAAGTTGAAAATGAAATTAAACTATACTACTCAACAGCATAATTAGAATCTGAAGCTCCATTTCTATTTCAATAAACCAGCATTACAGCTTCAAGTGTAAGAGTAATGTACCTGATTCAGCAAAAAGAGTCTAAGGGGACAGAAGCAAGTAATCAGCAATGGTTCACACAAGGCAATGCAACAGTGAGATGAATAAAGGCACAGCAACACAGCAACACAGCAAACAATATGAGAGAAACCCAGCAGATAATCGAACAGGAACCCAGAAAACCAGATTAAACCCACAAGCTATCCACACCCGGAATTTCCAGAAATGATTACTGTTAAATTGCTATGTTTTTTCCCTAGTATTTCTTCTCAATAATTAGCCTAAAGATGAATTTCAGATTGCTTAAGTTGGAACCCCCATTCAGCCCCATTCTTAGAGGTATATATAGATATTTTTTAGGGCTGAAAACTTGGGGAGGAAGTATGGGATTAATCCCACTTCCCCCTCCTAAATTTATGAATTATGCACTTTAGCCCCTATTTCTGTTATGAAAAACCCTTCCAGCATGTGCTGGAAGGTTCTAAAAGATTCCTTTTAGGGCCTTTTACTAGTATGACCTTAGGGATTTGAGATTTTTACAGATTTCCCATTTTTAGGAGACCATTATACCCCTAAATCTCTGCAAAATTGCAGAAATCAGGAGCATGAATGACTCCATTACCCTTTTAAGTTCTAACTAGTTACTATTTCACCTTTTTAATACCCAATTATGCCCCTAAGGGCACTGCTGATTTACTAGCCTACCTAGGTCAATTTTCAGCTTGTTTTGCACCTATTTAACTAATGGCCAGCCCTGGCATTAGTATTTAAGGGCTGGCCAGTTCTACTTTAAAGAAACTATTTCAATTTTAGCCACTTTTAATCTAATTCCAGTCAATTAAGACCACATTATTTCAATTTTAAGCTAATTGCAGGCATAGCCTGTTTTATTGTTATGAATATACTATTTAAGAACTAGCCAGTCTCAAGTTGAGACTTAGTTTGGGCTATTAAAGCCAATTACTGAACAGCTGGGCCCAAAACCTTTACAGGTTTGGCCACTTTGCTGTTCAGGGCTCAATATAGAGCCTGGGCCAGTCTGCATTTGCAGACATAACCCTTAGCACAACCAGCCACTGTTTTAAGGTGGACTGTGTGTTAGGGCCTTATAGAATTGGTCAATCTTTTGCAAAATTAACCATTCTTAGGCCAATTATTTAACTTATGGCCTATTTTGTGATCATTTCAGTTCTATCCTATTAAAAACTAGCCATTTCTAGGAACTTAATTCTAGCAGCTATAACCAATCCACCTAAGGTTCCAACAGTTTTAATCAAACACTTAAACTCAACCAAAAACAGTAAAACTAAATCAAATGCAACATGATTTGCATATTAGGACACATAGAACCAGATAATATGCATTAATCAACAAAACTCAGGAAAGACAATTTGATATGGTTGAATCTTAGCTAATCAACCCACATTATCCAACTTTATGTGTCAACATATGAATCCATGTCAAATTAGACCTACTTACTACTAATTCCAGTCATATGATAATTGAAAACTCCAAAAACCTTTAGGTTCAGGGCACAAATATGCTCAGAATGTTAAACTCTAAGAAGCAGCAAGTAGTAGATGAAACAGAATTCATTTAAGCCCAGAGTACACACAATAGCATAGGCATGTATATCTTTTCAAGTATTAATCCTAGCCTTATGTATACATGTGATGGATCAAGATGAAGATAAAGAAGAGAAGAGACATGAAGAAACAGTGAAGAGGAACCCTAAATCTATCATGCAGGTGAGACAATCAAGATTAACATGCATATTTAGCAGATGAGAACACATAAGAGGAGCTGTAAACCAAAATTAAACATGAAGTGAGGGAGAATGAGAATCAAACGGCTAAGACTAAACCATGGGAGTTAAAAGAAGAAAAAACAGTAAAGATATTGAAGGCTACATAGAAGAAACCCTAACAAAAGTCAAACAACTAAGCTAAACATAAAGAGCAACAGGAGAGGTATTCGAAAATCAAACAGATGAGATGTTGACAACCAGCAAATAAGAAAACCCTAAGTATAAACAGGGGGTGAAGAAGAACAAGGAAGTCTCTAAGAACAGAGAAGCAGACCCAACGCAATATAACCTTAATGAAGAAAACAGCTAAACTACAACTAAAACTAAACATGAAACAAGAATGAAGAACAATCATGACATTGTAAACCCACCAGATTAAGAACCAATATACACAGAAGATAGATAGATATTTTAACTCACAGGAACAGAACACAATGAATCAAGATGGGCATGAGAATAAACAAGATGGAGAATACTAACACTAACATGCTCAGAAGCAGAATAATAAGAAAAGATAGGCATAATGAAACAAAAGGGATAAAAAAGCAACAGAGCAATCACCAAGGATAAACCCTAAGCTATCAGCAAGAATAAACCCTAAACTATCACGTGAAAGCAAAAATCAGAGAAAAGCATCTAAACGCATGCAGAAATAGCAAACAAACAACAAATGAACAAAAATAAAGCACAGAGAAAGCACATAAGGGTCAGGGACTTAGCTTGCGGGGTCTGTCCCCCAAGCTTCCTAAATCTTTTCTTTTTCTCACTCTCTCACGAGTTCTTTTCTTCTTTATTCTCTCTTCTTGTTTTCTTTTTCTTTATTCTTTTCCAGATATCTTTTTCTTTCAATTCTTCCTCTGGTTCTTCTTCTAAGGCTTAAAGACGAAGCCTTTATGACTCTGGGTTGCAGGGGGTGTTCAAGGGATGGTAAAAGACGAGACCTTTGGGTGGTTTGAGGTTTGGGGGTCGCCGGAGTTAGGGTTCCGACGAGGCTTTCCAGGCTTATTCGAGGGTAGTGGTTAGCATGGTTGGATAGATCATGAAGAGACGATTTGAATGTCATTGGTTTTATGCGGTGGTTCATACTTTAGTGGTCACCGGCGAGGATTCCGGTGACCGGGACTTCGAAGAACAGGGTATTTTTCTGGGGTTTTGGGTGTATTATGAAATGAAGAAGAAGGAGAAGAAGAGAGGAGAGGTAAGAGAGCCGGAGATGGACTCCGATGACCGGAGTCTCAAGAACAGGGAAGGCTTTTAGGGTTTTCTTGGAGTTTTGGGTGTGGTTTGAGATGGAGAAGAAGGAAAGGGTGGTTTGGGGTATGAGGTATGGCCGGAGACCACCATGGAAGGCGATGGCCTCCATGGCCGGTTAAACTTGCAGAGATGAGACGAAGGAGAAGATGGAGAGATTAGGGCGGCTAGGGTTAGGCGTTTGAAGAAATGAGCCGGCCCCTTCAGACATAAGCATTATATAGGCTAAGCATCCGAGGAAATCTCAGCCGTTCATTTGATGAGAATCGACGGCTCTCACAGGCGTTACTAAAACGACGCCGTGTCGTTACTAATGGGATTAAAATCAAGACCTTTCGATCAATCCGAACGAACGGCTCAGATTCAATCTCCCATTTCCTTAATTAATTAATTCCGCCCCTCTTCTCAGCCGCTGGATCCAACTTAATCGAACGGTGAGAAATGAATCTCACCACTCAACCTATTAGATACTGTGAGATTGACCTTCAACCGTTGGATTGAATTTGATGAACGGTTGAGATCAACTCCTGGAAGGCCTGGACCGGATATTACCTTGGGCCAATATGTCTGGGCCTTTCAATTCCATTCAATTGGCCCAAACTCATTATCCACAAACTATTTTTGTAAATTTCTGATTTTATTATTTTTATGTATTTTCTTTTATACTTTTTTTTTCTTTTTCTTTTATGGAAAATTATAAATCCTAATTTACTACCTACTCTAATTTTCTAGTATTTTTTGCAATTTTTTTTGCTATTTTTCTTTATTTCTACTACTTAAACTATTTTTAATTTCCTAATTAACTAGACTAACAAATTAATTACTTAGCCTATTTTTTTTGATTTTCTTCTAATTTCTACTTATTCAAACTCAAAAGTATAGCTAATTCCAAACAAATCAAGTAATTGCACTCAAAAACATATTTATTTTAATTTTGGAATTACTTGCTCGGTGCAAAAATCACGTGCTCACAGCTGCCCTCTTTGCTCGGGAACACGAAGAGTTTCAGTGCAAAGACAAGTGAGAAGTAATGAGAGATTTTTGCACATCGGCACATTCCGTGAAAGCATTCTTGAAAACCTTTTGACCGCACCCTGCTTTAGAGGTTGCCTACATATCCTGGGCTAAACAGGAATCAGGTCAGTGTAGTTCGGGAAGGTCTGGCAGTTTTAAAAACTACCAGACTCACTGTTGCATTGACACTGTTGAGACCTGCTGACTTACTCCTTATTACACCGGGGGGGGGGAATGTAAAATGAAGGAGCTATTCTAAGCTAAGATCCTACAATTACAATTGTTCCTAATCTAGCTTTTGCTCTTCTTCCCTTTCCGATGATGCAGAATCTTCCTTTTTGTTGATTTTCTTTGATGCTGACTCTCTTTTTGTTGATTTTCTTGTTTTTCTTGTTGACTCTTTTTTGTTGATTTTCTTGTTTTTCTTGATCTCGAGCTGAACCTGCTCAAAACAAAACAAACTACCCTTTTTTTCTTTTTCTGCCCCAGTGTGGGCTTTTAATTGTATAAACCATGATGTGCAAAAACTATTCCCGTATTTGAAGGTGGGCGCCTAACAGAAATTAAACGTGCAATGCGATGCGAAAAGTATTCCCGTATTTGAAGGTGGGCGCCTACCGGAAATTTAAACGTGCAATGCGAATGCAGTAAAATATTCCCGTATTTGAAGCGGGGCGCCTACCGTAAATTAAACGTGCAAGGCGATGCGTAAAATATTCCCGTATTTGAAGGTGGGCGCCTAACGTAATTTAAACGTGCAATGCGATGCGTAAAATATTCCCGTATTCGAAGCGTGGGCGCCTAACGAATTTAAACGTGCAATGCGAATGCGTAAAATATTCCCGTATTTGAAGGTGGGCGCCTAAGTAATTTAAACGTGCAATGCGATGCAGAAAATATTCCCGTATTTGAAGGCGGGCGCCTAACGAAATTTAAACGTGCAATGCGAATGCAGAAAATATTCCCGTATTTGAAGGTGGGCGCCAACAGGAAATTAAACGTGCAATGCGATGCGAAAAGTATTCCCGTATTCGAAGGTGGGCACCTAACAGAATTTAAACGTGCAATGCGATGCGGAAAATATTCCCGTATTTGAAGGTGGGCGCCTAACGTAATTTAAACGTGCAATGCGAATGCAGAAAATATTCCCGTATTCGAAGGCGGGCGCCTAACGTAAATTAAACGTGCAACGCGATGCGTAAAAGTATTCCCGTATTTGAAGGCGGGCGCCTAACGTAAATTAAACGTGCAATGCGAATGCGAAAATATTCCCGTATTTGAAGGTGGGCGCCTAACGTAATTTAAACGTGCAATGCGAATGCGAAAATATTCCCGTATTTGAAGCGTGGGCGCCTAACGAATTTAAACGTGCAATGCGATGCGTAAAAGTATTCCCGTATTTGAAGGCGGGCGCCTAACGTAAATTAAACGTGCAATGCGATGCAGAAAATATTCCCGTATTTGAAGCTGGGCGCCTAACAGAAATTAAACGTGCAATGCGAATGCGTAAAAGTATTCCCGTATTTGAAGGTGGGCGCCTAACGTAAATTAAACGTGCAATGCGAATGCGAAAAATATTCCCGTATTCGAAGGCGGGCGCCTAACGTAATTTAAACGTGCAATGCGATGCGTAAAATATTCCCGTATTTGAAGGTGGGCGCCTAACGTAAATTAAACGTGCAATGCGATGCGTAAAATATTTCCGTATTTGAAGGTGGGCGCCTAACATAATTTAAACGTGCAATGCAAATGCAGAAAAGTATTCCCGTAGCCTGAGGACTGGGGAGTAGTTTCTAAAAGATGTTACCTTCCTCTTTTTGGTATTTTCTTTTTACCAACTTATCTCTTGCCTCGTGAATTTCTCCACTTATTCGGCAGACTTTCTCTTTTTTGGTATTTTAAATTTTCCACATTGGTCACATTCACTTTAAAGTGATTAGTGACAATTTGTTCCTGCATGAAACAAAATTTATTAGATATAAACTGCTGGCAACTGGCATCTGCCGTCCCCACTTCTTATCTGCTTCCTTTGTTTTTGCTTTCTCATGTTGCATGGCTTTCAACTTCTTGTCCCTTGCAGACTCTTTTTGTATTTTTCTCATTTCTTCATTTTTGTTTTGTTTTCTTCTCTTTGGCCATGTTTGCCAAGCTTCTTTATTCCTTTTCCCCAATCTTCTATCCTTTCTGATCCAGTGTTGTTCCAACTTACGTTATCGGGAGCCGGTAGTTAACTCTCAAAAAGGTAAACAATGAAATGCAGAAAAAATGAAAGAAAGGTAAGGGTATTTTGGAGAGATGACAGAACTTATCTGGGTATTTGCTGGCTGATTCCGCTGACCATGCCATGTATTTAAACTCCGACCCAGTTCGTTCCAATCATTATTCTGACTCTGAATTGCCTTTGACCCAAAACCGATACTCTTTTTTGTTGCCTTTTCTCTTTTTGATAGTCCTCACGATCGCCTTACGGTGCCTCGAAAGGTTTTCACCAATAAGACTCTCTCATTTATTCTCTCGACCTCACGATCATCTCACAATGCCGATTAAGGTTTTCACTGATGAGACTCTCTCATTTTATTTCTCTCAACCTCACAATCGCCTCACAGTGCCGGCTAAGGTTTTCACCGATGAGACTCTCTCATTTTTTTTCATTTTTTCTCATTTTTCCCTTTTGTATTTTGTTTTCTTACCACGGGTATTGTCCGATGTTTCGCTCTTCCTTCGTTGTATTTGTTATCATTTCAAAATTGATCAGAAGGTCTTTCTTTGGACTGTAACGTGGCTTTTGGACGGGTTAGGAAAGAAAGATATAAAGGCTCAAAATTTCAACGAGGGTTCAAAAATATTTACAAATCTCTGAATTATTAAACATAACTTCTGCCCCAGTTTCAATATGTGGGGAATTTTTGGGTTTTTTCTTTATTGTGACTGAACCTCAGAGAGGCTGCCTACGTACCCTTTCGGGATCAAGTCAGACGTAGTTCATCCAACTTCATAAGTTAGATGGATTTCTTTTGACTTTTTCCCGATTTTTGTCTTTTTCTCTTCTTTTTTTTTTCATTTCATTTTTTCATTTCATTTTCTTTTTCATTTTTTTTTTCATCATTTCATTTTTTTATTCTGGCAATTTCGATCTTATTGCACTAGAGTGATTCCGAGAGAGGGATATGAAAGAATTCATTCATTAGGGCTCAAAGGGGTTATCAATGGATAAAGTGTTTGGATAGAGAATAAAACGCCTTCGTCATTTCAATTCCAAAATCACAACAAAATACAAAACACATAATTGAAAAGGAATCATACATAGTATCTTTTGACCGCATCCTGAATTGATAGCAGTCTCTACGCACTTTCCTTCAACATCCGTTAAATATAATGCTCCATTGGACAACACCCGTGATACCACGAACGGTCCCTGCCAATTTGGCGCAAACTTGCCTTTTGCCTCTGCCCAATGTGGTAAGATACGCCTCAAAACAAGCTGTCCGACTTCAAACTTTCGAGGTCGTACCTTCTTATTATATGCTCTGGCCATTCTCCGCTGATACAACTGTCCATGGCAGATCGCGGCCAATCTCTTCTCATCAATCAAATTCAACTGTTCTAATCGGGCCTTTACCCATTCATCGTCATCTATCTCAGATTCGGCTATAATTCGCAACGACGGTATTTCTATTTCTGCGGGTATAACAGCCTCCGTTCCGTACACCAGTGTATAAGGTGTGGTTCCGATAGAAGTACGTACCGTCGTGCGGTAACCCATGAGAGCAAAGGGTAACTTTTCATGCCACCTGCCTGGATCCCTCCACCATTTTTCGGAGAATCTTCTTGATGTTCTTATTTGCTGCCTCTACTGCACCATTCGCCTTTGGCCTGTAAGGCGTGGAATTGCGGTGTGTGATCTTAAACTTTTCACAAACTTCCGCCATGAGATGACTGTTTAAATTGGCTCCATTGTCCGTGATGATCACCTTGGGGATTCCAAATCGACATATAATATTTCTCGTGCACAAAATCCACCACCGCTTTCTTCGTCACCGCCTTGAATGTCTTAGCTTCGACCCACTTGGTAAAATAATCAATTGCAACCAGGACAAACCCGTGCCCATTAGAAGCGGCCGGATCTATTGGGCCGATGACATCCATGCCCCAAGCAACAAAGGGCCAAGGTGCCGACATTGTGTGCAACTCATAAGGCGGGGAGTGGATCAGATCCCCATGTACCTGGCATTGATGGCATTTCTTTACATACCTGATACAATCACGCTCCATAGTGAGCCAGTAGTACCCCGCTCTCAAGATCTTCTTTGCTAAAACATATCCGCTCATGTGGGGTCCGCATACTCCAGCATGTACTTCAATCATGATTTCATTTGCTTGTCGTGCATCCACACATCGCAATAAACCCAGATCTGGTGTTCTTTTGTATACCACTCCTCCACTGAAGAAAAATCCATTGGCTAGACGCCTGATGGCTCTCTTCTGGTCTCCAGTGGCTTGCTCCGGGTATTTGCCGGCTTTCAAGTATTCTCTAATATCATGATACCACGGCTCTCCATCCGACTCTTCTTCCACAGCGAAGCAATAAGCATTCTGATCTCGGACTTAGATCTAGAGCGGATCTATATATGTCTTGTCCGGATGATGCAACATAGAGGACAACGTGGCCAAAGCATCTGCAATCTCATTGTGCATTCTTGGGATGTGCTTGAACTCTATAGACCGGAATCTTTGAGACAACTCGTGCAAACAATACCGATATGGTATCAATTTCAAATCTCGTGTCTCCCATTCCCCTTGAATTTGGTGTACCAAGAGATCCGAGTCACCCATGACCAAAATCTCTTGAATACCCATGTCAATTGCCATCCTTAATCCCAAGATGCATGCCTCATATTCGGCCATATTGTTGGTACAGAAAAATCGAAGCTGAGCTGTAACGGGATAGTGTTGACCCGTACTTGAAATGAGTACCGCTCCGATACCAACGCCCCTGCTGTTGACGGCTCCGTCAAAGTACATTTTCCATCCTGGCCTCTCCTCTTGCTCCATCTCTTCGACAAGCATTGCCTCTTCATCCGGAAAGTATGTTTTCAATGGTTCATATTCATCATCCACCGGATTCTCGGCTAAGTGGTCCGCAATAGCTTGTGCCTTCATTGTCGTACGAGTTACATAGACAATGTCGAATTCCGTGAGCAGAATCTGCCATTTGGCCAGTCTTCCCGTAGGCATAGGCTTCTGAAATATATACTTGAGAGGATCCAGCCGTGATATCAAATACGTGGTGTATGCCGACAAATAATGCTTTAACTTCTGGGCCACCCAAATCAATGCACAGCAAGTTCTTTCCAGTTGGGTATACTTCACCTCGTACGATGTAAACTTTTTGCTGAGGTAGTAGATGGCTTGTTCTTTCTTGCCTGTCTCATCATGTTGACCCAGTACACAACCGAAAGAGTTATCTAGCACCGTCAAATACAAAATCAAAGGTCGCTCTGGTTCTGGAGGTACTAACACCGGAGGATTGGCCAAATATTCCTTAATCTTGTCAAAGGCTTCCTGACACTCGTCGGTCCATTTCACTGCCGTATCTTTCTTCAACAACTTGAAGATCGGCTCGCATGTTGATGTCAATTGAGCAATGAACCGACTAATGTAATTCAACCTTCCTAATAAGCTCATGACCTCCTTCTTGTTCTTCGGCGGAGGTAGACTTTGAATAGCCTTGATCTTTGATGGATCCAGTTCAATACCTCGCCGACTCACAATAAACCCCAGTAGTTTTCTCGAAGGTACTCCAAAAGCACACTTCGCCGGATTGAGCTTTAGATTGTACCTCCGGAGTCTTTGGAAAAACTTCCTCAAATCTTTCACATGATCAGATTGTTTTCTGGACTTTATGATGACATCGTCCACATATACTTCAATTTCTCGATGCATCATATCATGAAACATTGTGGTCATTGCCCTCATGTAAGTTGCCCCGGCATTCTTCAGTCCAAATGGCATTACTCTGTAACAGTACGTTCCCCAAGGTGTAATGAAGGCAGTTTTCTCAGCATCTTCTTCGTCCATCAGGATCTGGTGATAACCTGCGTAACAATCCACAAACGAACCGATCTCATGCTTGGCGCAATTGTCGATCAATATGTGAATGTTTGGCAATGGGAAGTCATCCTTCGGACCGGCTTTGTTGAGGTCTCTATAGTCTACACACACTCTGGTTTTGCCATCTTTCTTCGGGACCGGCACAACATTTGCCAACCAGGTGGGGTACGTAGTAACTCTTATGACCTTTGCCTCAAACTGCTTATTCACCTCTTCTTTTATCTTCACACTAATGTCCGTTTTGAATTTCCTCAGCTTTTGCTTTACTGGCCGGCATTCAGAATGAATAGGCAACTTGTGTACCACCAAATCAGTGCTAAGTCCGGGCATGTCATCATAGGACCAGGCAAAGATGTCCTTAAATTCATGTAACAACCTTATCAAGTCATCCCTGAGGGGTGCCTCCAAATGCACACTAATCTTTGTTTCTCGGACATCATCTTTGCTCCCCAAGTTTACAGATTCCGTATCACTCAGATTCGGTTTGGGTTTTTCCTCGTATTGTTTCATGTCCTTACTTATTTCCTCCAGGGCTTCCTCATCCTCACATTCTATTTCACTATCTTCCTCGATTTCTTGTATAGTAACATGATTGTCAGAACCGGGTCTAGAATCCTTCACGCATGACATGGCATTGGAATCAACACATGCAAAACTGTACAAAAGGAAAAATAAAGAAAAATAAGGCAAAAGTGAAGAAAAAGGAAAACTGCATTTCATTGATAAAAGAATGAACAATGTTCGGGATACATGGTGATTTTTTCATGAGGGGAAGGGGGAAAACTATAAAATAACAACTTTCGGGGAAGCAATGATGAAATTTTGAGCTAACTACCAAGACTCCTTCCGGATAAGGAAAGGAGTAGCTTCCCAATTGTTCAATGTGACTCCAGGTCCCACAAATTGCACGTCCATTCTGCTCGTGGCTTCCCCTGCTTCAATCGTATTCACCTCCCAAAACATTTTCTCAAAACCAAGCATTTCTTCATCAAGTTGGGTCTCAATGCACTTTGTTGCAGCAGATGGTTGATATTTTGTACCGGGCCTGATGAAGGTGTCGGATAATTTGGGTATGGGTTTGGGCAAGGTCCAGTTCTTCTTGGCTTTAGAGGCTCTTTGGATATCGGCAAAGGTGGGTTTGAACCCTAAGCCGAATGTACCTTTATTCTCCGAAAGCTGAACTGGTTGAATGACTCCCTGCAGTGTTTTGCCTAATCCCCTCCCCGGTGCAAATCCGTTTCTCAGCATTTCTCTGGCCACCATCACAGCAGTTGGTGCCATCATAGGGGTTGGTAACTTTTCTCCTTCAGCAATTCTATTCACCACAACAGCATCCGTCACTTGGTAGACCCAAGGACCTCTATCACCATTAGTATCATCAAAAGGTGCTACCACATTACAAGCATTTTCCTCCCCGTGTACGACAATCTCTTGCTGTTCCCATTCAAACTTGACCATCTGGTGTAGAGAAGATGGTACTGCCTTGGCGGCATGAATCCAGGGTCGACCTAACAGCAAATTATACGATACGGCAATATCGAGCACCTGGAACTCCATCGTAAAATCAACGGGACCGATGGTCACTTCCAAAATAATATCTCCTAACGTGTTCTTACCTCCGCCATCAAACCCTCTCACATTGATACTGTTTCTTCGGATTCTATCCGGGCTAATGTTCAGCTTCCCTAAAGTTGACAGCGGGCAAATGTTCGCGCTCGATCCATTGTCAATCAATACCCTGGTCACGACTGACTCTTCACTCTTTACTGTGAGGTACAATGCTTTATTGTGTTCAGTTCCTTCCACCGGCAGCTCCCTATCAGAGAAGGTGATTCTATTAGACTCGAAAATTTTGCTGGTAATCTTCTCCAAATGACACACTGAAATCTTCTCCGGAACATGAGCCTCATTTAGAATCTTCATAAGAGCCTTCCGGTGCTCCTCTGAATGTATCAACAAAGATAACAAAGAAATCTGGGCCGGGGTCTTTCTTAACTGCTCAACCACTGAGTACTCTTGTGACTTCATTTTCTTAAGAAATTCTTCTGCTTCCTCCTCCGACACTGGCTTCTTCAGTTGACTTTCCTTCACCGTTTTCATCTTTCTCAGTTCCTCTGGAGCAAAACACCTTCCAGATCGGGTAAGTCCATGCGTTTCGTTAATTTCACCAGAAATCTCTTTTCCCTTGTAGACTACTGTTACCTTGTTATAGTTCCAAGGCACAGTCTTTGTATTCACCACTGGCATTTGCACTACTGGTTTTATGATTACTGGCTCTGCACTTGCTCCTTTCACAGTCACGATCGTCTTTGCACCTGGAACTACCACCTTTAAACCTCCCACCACTACTGGCTTTGGTTTCTCAACAATTGCTTCCTCTTTCACAATTTCCTTCTCTAACTTGTCACTCGACTTTATCATCATGACGGCCTGAGATGGTTTTTGATTGCCATCACCTTGCACCAATTCTATCATATTCGTTTCGTGGTGATTCGGCAATGGATTCCGGGTAATGTTTGGGGCTTCGGGAGCCTGTACTTCAATTTTCCTCTCATCGATAAGATCTTGAATGGCATTCTTTAATTGCCAACACTTCTCAGTATCGTGGCCCAATGTTCCCGAACAGTATTCACATCTGACAGAAGAATCAAGATTTTTCGGGGGTGGGTTTGGAACTTTTGGTGCAACCGGTCTCAACATCCCCAATTCTTTCAACCTGTGGTAAAGACTGGTATATGATTCTCCGAGAGGAGTGAATGTTTTTCTTGCTTTGTTTCTCCAATCAGCGTCCGGCCCGGGTCTATTCTGGTTTCGGTAAGGTTTAGGGGTTGGGTATGTGTTCCTGGGTGTGGTACACATTGTGTGGAGCTTGAGCTCTCCACACGTGGGGTGGTGGTGGTGGGTAAGCTTGGGCTTGAGGGTGGTGGTAATGTGGGACAGTTGGTGGGTATGGTGGTGGTGGTGGGTTATATGGGCTTGGTGTGTTATAGGGGTTTGGTGGGTAAGATGGTGGTGGTGGATTATATGGAGTTGACGGGCTTGGTGGGTGTTGGCGGTAGGGTCTTGGTGGGTTATAATGTGGGTTGCGACTCCATGACCTACTTTCAATGGTTGCTACTTCTTCTTTCTTCTTCTTTCCCATCACTCCTCCGTTTCCACTCTGTATAGCTTGATTGGTGGCTTTGATAGCCGAAAAACTCATAATTTTGTTTGTCTTCAAACCCTCTTCTACAAAACTTCCCATTTTCACAACTTCGTTGAAACTCTTTCCAATTGCCTGACACTAGATGGCCGTAGTATGTTGGATCCAAAGCTTGCAAAAAACAATCCACCATCTCTCCTTCTTTCATCGGTGGATCCACTCTAGCGGCCTGTTCCCTCCATCTAAAACCGTATTCTCTAAAGCTCTCTCCTGGCTTTTTCTCCATCTTGGTAAGGGATAACCTGTCGGGTATGATCTCCAAATTGTACTGAAAGTGACTAGCGAAAGCTTGCGCTAAGTCATCCCAAACGAACCATCTTGTATGGTCCTGTCGAGTATACCATTCAAGAGCTGATCCACTCAAACTTTGGCTGAAGTACGCCATCAACAATTCATCTCTACCTCCCGCGCCTCTCATCTTGCTACAGTATCCTCTTAGATGAGCTACCGGATCCCCATGTCCGTTGTACATGTCGAACTTTGGCAACTTAAATCCCGCAGGAAGCTGCACCTCAGGGAACAAACACAGGTCTTTGTAGGCTACACTTACTTGCCCTCCCAGCCCTTGCATATTGCGGAAAGCATTCTCAAGACTATTCACTTTCCGAGCCATCTCTTCCTGCCCGGCACTTGCTTCCATCATCGGAGCGTGAGACTCGTGTTGTCTGAAAGTAGGCTCCGGAGGGTAGTAGTGAGGATCCTGGATATGAAATATTGGTTCACTAGAGGATTTATGGATAACAGCGGGCGGAGGTGCCACATATACAGGAGCGACTTGTGGTATCTGAGGTGGTACCTGCTTGGCTGGAGGTGGTGGTATTTGAGAGGTGGAAGCATAGTAGTGAGGGTAGTCGGGGTAGGTGGAGGATGAGTTCATTGTTGGTGGCTCGGGGTTAGGATTGGCTGGAGGGACATATGCAGGGTTGGCAGGGTAGGCTGGTAGTGGTTGACCTCTTGACCAAGCCTGGTACATTTCAGCCATCTGTTGTCTTAACTTGTACATTTCTTCTTTCATCCCCGCCACATCCACGATTTCTTCTTCGTGAGCAGGGTCTACAATGGTCGCTTCGATCTCCTGGGATACAGCCTTTGTCATCTTTTTGGACCTGGTGTTGTATGGGTGGGTAGCCAGTATGCCAGTTGCCTAGAAAATCTGGACTCACAAACATCAACACTTGTTAGTTGTTAGCGCATAAACAAGATGCAACGACTTTAAAAGCAAATACATTTCTCGAGTCGTTATGCATCATCCCGGCCGCTGCTCACTTCAATCATCTTTTCTTTTCCCGCTCTTTTGTTTTCTTTCTTTCTTTTCTTCTTTTCTTTTCTTTTCTCTATTGCTTTTTCTCTTTTCTTGCTTTTTCCCCTCTTTTTTTTCTTTTTTTTTTCTTCGTTGTTTTCATAATTACGTTCCTATTTATTTGCCTAGCGGATTTAAAGGAAATGACATAAAGCAAAAAGGATTGGTAACAACACTTGTTTTCTCATTGATAATTCAAAACATTGATTACAAGTGATGTTTTAAAAAGAAAAATAAAAGATGATGCATGACCTAAGAGTACATTAATGCACCTAGTGCCCGCGAGGCATCGTTCGGCCTTGCCGCGGGCCTATATGCTAAACCCCTTTGAAGCCTATCCAGGTCGGCCATGACTTGTTGTACAAAAACTTCACTGCAGATACAAAAGTCCTCCGAGACATATCTTCACAAAGCTGAGTCTTCCGGGTGATGTATTGGGCGATGCGAACAATCTTTTCTCTGATGACCCCTTTCTCTTGCAATAGCCGGCTTATTTGTTGAGTGCGAGCATCCAAGGTGTGTTGGTTGTCTTTTTGCACTTGTTGCAGCTCCAATTCCAATCTAGCCATAGTCGTGTAGCAGTGTTCTCTTTCTTCCTCAAGATCTTTGATAATCTTGTTGCTCTTAACTGTGGCTGAGATCATTTTCTTTCTAAGCTGAGCTATTTCAACATCATGCTTGTCACGTAGTTGCCGGACCAACTTGGCTCTTTCCTCGGCGTCTTTGTCCATTTGCTTCCGAGCCTTGGCTAACTCTTTTTCAGCTACGTCCAAATCAAAGCTATAGTCGTTTACTTTCCGCCGGAGAATCTCAATTAACTTTTCATCTCGGGCTGAATGAACTGGGGTCTCGGATGCAATTTTCATTTGAGCTATTTGAGCCTTCAACACATCATTTTCTTTCTTCAGCCGTTTCTTTTCTACTTCATCGGATGCTGCTTGCAAGCCACTTTCGAAATGAAGATTTCTCAGTTTATCTTCCAACAAACTGATTTTGGCCTTATATTCTTTCTCCTTGGCCGCCCATTTCCGATTTTCCTCGGATTGCTCTATCGGGTCTTGCAAGTGAGGTCTCTTTGAAAGACGTTCGTGTTCAACCCCTCGTCGGTACCATGTGGAGTACCCAGGTGATATCTCCTCCTTTGCTCTATTCGGCACACAAGTATCAATCTTCAAATTTTGGCACTCGTTCCAGATTTGCCGGATTTTTGCTTCCGGGAATTGCCCGTCCGGACCGATCTCCACAGCTTGCACACTGAGATCCCCATCTCTTGGAATAATCTGACACCGACCCAACTGTCGCAGGGCTCTGTATGGGGCATAGGGTTGTATGCTCTTCAAACCCATGATCAAAAACGGTGATCCCTCCGTTGGAATGTATATCACCTCGTCAAGAGGTAACCAGTCATACGTCCAATCGATTTGACCGTCAGTTAGTGATCGAAGATACACAATCCAACCTTGGACTCCTTCTGGCAACTTTACTTCCTTTGTCCTCGTACCGAACTCTTCCAAACATGTCCGTTCGGCCGAACCATAGCTTGAGTACGAAGGATGGCGACATAGATGCTCGATTAGCCAGATTTGCAAGATCAAGTTACACCCTTCGAAAAAGCTAGCCCCTGCTTTGCACGCAGTCAGTGCACGGTAGATGTCCGCCACGATCATCGGGGCCAGAGTACAGTTTTCTTGTACTATCAGTGTGGTAGCTACTCCGGCAACTTTTATATTAATATGTCCATCTTTCCTCGGGAATACAACAACTCCGAGAAATGCCACCAAAAATGCGAACCTCCGGTGTTCTTCCCATTTCGCCCGATTGGACTTACAACATAATTTGTTGGTAAGATCATTGAAACCCCCAACGTGTCCAAACCTATTGTAGATGAAGCTTAAAGAACAAAACCCGTTGGCCAGATCTTCATTATGAACATTCCGGGCAATTTTCAAAGAGTCGAGGAAGCGATGTACCGTCACCGTCCTCGGAGATACCGGGTATTTTCCTTTCAGCGGAACCTCGGTCTTCCCAATGTAAAAGGCAATCTCCTCCAAAGTTGGGGTAAGTTCAAAATCTGGAAAATGAAATACGTTGTGTGCTGAATCCCAAAATGAGACCATCGCTCTAATCACATCACCTCGAGGAACTATGTCTAGTAACCCCGTAAGGCCTTTCAAGTACTTTTTGACCCAGTCTTGACCATCGGATCCCATGTCCCGCCACCATAATCTCAGCTCCAAAGGGATTTTATTTAGGGAAAATTGTTCATTCATCATCGTGCTCGTCCAGCACATTTATTAAGGTGATTTTATTTAGAAAAGGAAAAAATCTTTTTCAATGCAAGTTTTCAATTTTTGAAGGAAAGAAAAGAAAAATGATTTTCGAAGTGGCCATTTTTGCAAAAACAGCCTTCCGTCGTCCTTTCGAAACATTCGGCAATTTCCAAAAATAGCAATCACCTCGATTATTTGAAAAGAAAATCTTTTTGGTCTTTTTCTAAAAGTGTGGTTGGACCCGTTTAAGGGTTGCCTACGTATCCCACCTAATGGCGAGAATCAAACCTGCGTAGTTCGGTCAGATTATTTGACCAATTATTTAAAAAAAAAATGTTCCACCTCTTTTTTTTTTTCAAGTTTTCAAATTTTCTATGTATCTATTTTCTACAAATCATTATTTTCCTCTCTCTTTTTTTCTTTTTCAACACTTTTTCCAATCTCGGGATTTTCGCCGGTCCGCATAATGATCAAGGGCAATAAAATGCAACACATAGCATGCTCGGTCTTTTCAATACCGGGTCACCTGTCCTAGACGGACCCAACCCCTGTGTTGAGTCCCCTAAGTCAGATATGATGCAAATAATCGTCCTAGACCTATGTTCAAAATCTTACGGTTTCATAGATTGCTAGACCGTGTACCCGAGCGGACAACTCGAATCGAGAAGGGGGCTACGTACCGGTGACCCGCGGAGTCAATCGGCTTTGTAACTTATCCGGCCTCTATTTTCTTAATTTAAGGTGACATTTAACAAAAAAGGGAGTCTCAACCAGTAAGCACATCCCCGGGGGAGAAGAGAGAAGGGTTTTCGGCACAGTTTTATATACACAGTTCACATAATATCAAAAGCGATAAAGCACATAGCATGTTATTCAAATCATAATGAAGTCAAATAAAAACGCGAACGGCAGTTCTAAGGAGCTCGAGTTCTTAAACCCTGAAATCGAAATTCAGGGTTGGATCCCCAGCAGAGTCGCCAGAGCTGTCACACCTCCCTTTTTACTACCCCACACTGCTTAAAGCGTATAAATACACTTGTAGGGTGTACCCCGACGCTCAATTACCCGAGACGGATAAAATAACGTAAGGGAAGGAGTTTTTCCAATTTAAGGACAATCGGTTCGGGATTTTATTAGAGATTAATCGGAGTCGCCACTTGGGAATGACAATGGTGTCCCAAGTCACCGGTTAATCCCGAATCCGAGGAATTTTGACTCTTAAAATGTCCGCGAAGCAGAGGTCCGGATAAGGAACTCTGTTAACCCGGGAGAAGGTGTTAGGCACTCCCGGATTCCGTGGTTTTAGCACGGTCGCTCCACTGTCGTTCTTGACTTTTGTTTGACTCAATTATAAATTTCAACAACATAATGTGCTTTTACGTTAAATATCATTTTTAGGAATTTGCGGTATCGCGAAAATACGCCTCGAGTCATACCGCAACCAGTACGCCTATGACTTTTGATGTATTTCAGCTTTACCGAGATTTGGATTTGAGTCGCACCAAGTGCACACTCGTTCATAGGAAGGTATATTAAAATAGTGCCCTAAAGTAACGTCTATCGGCTTTTAAATCTTTTGGGAGAAGCTATGGAATTGGCTATTAGCTTTCCCGGGTCTATTTGTGTTATATCATTACTAAATGGGGGCCCCGGTGTTATTCGGGCGAGGCTCGTCCCAATTTTCATTAAAGGGTTCAATACTTGTATTTAACTACGTTTTCTACACTTGTTCTTTCCTTAATCGTATTACTAACACTATAATAATCCAGGCCCGTTGAGTTCTTACTATTTATTGGGCCTGGTCTTCTCTTCGTTTATACATTCGAACGGTACGGGTACTCGAAACCCAGGCTATTTGACTCCTTCTCGCTGGCTTCGCTAACTTTGTATAATGATTCAGGCCCATAACGTAAACTGGGCCTAAATCCAATAGCAGTAGTAATAACAGAACAGAGACATATAACTGAATCAGAAGGCATTTTATTTATCACCAAAGAAACCATTACACGAAACAAGAATCCTAAATCAAGTATCTAAGTACATGAGAACTCAACAAATTGTTATTGCCAAATATGTTCTATATGAAGATCTAATCAATTATATACAAGATGTTCTGGAACATAGCTACTTATCTAGGAAATCATGCTGAATTAAAGTGAATTAGCTAATTATTTACACTAAAAAAAATGAACAATTGATAATAGATGTCTTGCTATATTACTGATTCCATTATGAGCTATATCTCTTATTAGAAACCCAGTTGTTACCTTATCTGATTCTCAGATCTAAACTTTAATTTTAAAACAGACTGCATTCACGAGTGTGAGTTAAACAATATGCTTATCCAATTAGCAATTCGAATATCTATATCTAAGTGAATTCAAAGGTTTAAACACGACTTAAACTGAAGATCTTGCTGGGACTTAGTGTATTGCAATATTATTAATCCAGTTATAAACAATTCAATCCAATGTTTTTACCTATTTTTCGAAGCTTATTTATGCTTAAGTACAAATCCATTACCTAGGTGATTGCAATTTACGAAGAGTCAATGTGAATGAACGGTTTAATGATTTTAAAAAAAACGTTGTTAACTAACTTATGTTTTAGGAGTTTTTACCTAATTAACTAGGTGATAAGTTATCGACACTATATTATTACTACACTATTACTACTATACTAACTATTACATCATTTTTGTTTTTGTTTTCATACTACTACATACTTCACTACAAGTTGAAAATGAAATTAAACTATACTACTCAACAGCATAATCAGAATCTGAAGCTCCATTTCTATTTCAATAAACCAGCATTACAGCTTCAAGTGTAAGAGTAATGTACCTGATTCAGCAAAAAGAACCAATGAGTTCTAGGGGGTAAGGCAGGTAAGCACAGCAAAGACTCAAAGCGATGCAACAGAGTGGTAAAGGCACAGCAACACAGCAACACAACAAACAATATGAGAGAAACCCAGCAGATAATCGAACAGGAACCCAGAAAACCAGATTAAACCCACAAGCTATCCACACCCGGAATTTCCAGAAATGATTACTGTTAAATTGCTATGTTTTTTCCATAGTATTTCTTCTCAATAATTAGCCTAAAGATGAATTTCAGATTGCTTAAGTTGGAACCCCCATTCAGCCCCATTCTTAGAGGTATATATAGATATTTTTTAGGGCTGAAAACTTGGGGAGGAAGTATGGGATTAATCCCACTTCCCCCTCCTAAATTTATGAATTATGCACTTTAGCCCCTATTTCTGTTATGAAAAACCCTTCCAGCATGTGCTGGAAGGTTCTAAAAGATTCCTTTTAGGGCCTTTTACTAGTATGACCTTAGGGATTTGAGATTTTTACAGATTTCCCATTTTTAGGAGACCATTATACCCCTAAATCTCTGCAAAATTGCAGAAATCAGGAGCATGAATGACTCCATTACCCTTTTAAGTTCTAACTAGTTACTATTTCACCTTTTTAATACCCAATTATGCCCCTAAGGGCATTGCTGATTTACTAGCCTACCTAGGTCAATTTTCAGCTTGTTTTGCACCTATTTAACTAATGGCCAGCCCTGGCATTAGTATTTAAGGGCTGGCCAGTTCTACTTTAAAGAAACTATTTCAATTTTAGCCACTTTTAATCTAATTCCAGTCAATTAAGACCACATTATTTCAATTTTAAGCTAATTGCAGGCATAACCTGTTTTATTGTTATGAATATACTATTTAAGAACTAGCCAGTCTCAAGTTGAGACTTAGTTTGGGCTATTAAAGCCAATTACTGGACAGCTGGGCCCAAAACCTTTACAGGTTTGGCCACTTTGCTGTTCAGGGCTCAATATAGAGCCTGGGCCAGTCTGCATTTGCAGACATAACCCTTTGCACAACCAGCCACTGTTTTAAGGTGGACTGTGTGTTAGGGCCTTATAGAATTGGTCAATTTTTTGCAAAATTAACCATTCTTAGGCCAATTATTTAACTTATGGCCTATTTTGTGATCATTTCAGTTCTATCCTATTAAAAACTAGCCATTTCTAGGAACTTAATTCTAGCAGCTATAACCAATCCACCTAAGGTTCCAACAGTTTCAATCAAACACTTAAACTCAACCAAAAACAGTAAAACTAAATCAAATTCAACATGATTTGCATATTAGGACACATAGAACCAGATAAGATGCATTAATCAACAAAACTCAGGAAAGACAATTTGATATGGTTGAATCTTAGCTAATCAACCCACATTATCCAACTTTATGTGTCAACATATGAATCCATGTCAAATTAGACCTAATTACTACTAATTCCAGTCATATGATAATTGAAAACTCCAAAAACCTTTAGGTTCAAGGCACAAATATGCTCAGAATGTTAAACTCTAAGAAGCAGCAAGTAGTAGATGAAACAGAATTCATTTAAGCCCAGAGTACACACAATAGCATAGGCATGTATATCTTTTCAAGTATTAATCCTAGCCTTATGTATACATGTGATGGATCAAGATGAAGATAAAGAAGAGAAGAGACATGAAGAAACAGTGAAGAGGAACCCTAAATCTATCATGCAGGAGAGACAATCAAGATTAACATGCATATTTAGCAGATGAGAACACATAAGAGGAGCTGTAAACCAAAATTAAACATGAAGTGAGGGAGAATGAGAATCAAACGGCTAAGACTAAACCATGGGAGTTAAAAGAAGAAAAAACAGTAAAGATATTGAAGGCTACATAGAAGAAACCCTAACAAAAGTCAAACAACTAAGCTAAACATAAAGAGCAACAGGAGAGGTATTCGAAAATCAAACATATGAGATGTTGACAACCAGCAAATAAGAAAACCCTAAGTATAAACAGGGGGTGAAGAAGAACAAGTAAGTCTCTAAGAACAGAGAAGCAGACCCAACGCAATATAACCTTAATGAAGAAAACAGCTAAACTAAAACTAAAACTAAACATGAAACAGGAATGAAGAACAATCATGACATTGTAAACCCACCAGATTAAGAACCAATATACACAGAAGATAGATAGATATTTTAACTCACAGGAACAGAACACAATGAATCAAGATGGGCATGAGAATAAACAAGATGGAGAATACTAACACTAACATGCTCAGAAGCAGAATAATAAGAAAAGATAGGCATAATGAAACAAAAGGGATAAAAAAGCAACAGAGCAATCACCAAGGATAAACCCTAAGCTATCAGCAAGAATAAACCCTAAACTATCACGTGAAAGCAAAAATCAGAGAAAAGCATCTAAACGCATGCAGAAATAGCAAACAAACAACAAATGAACAAAAATAAAGCACAGAGAAAGCACATAAGGGTCAGGGACTTAGCTTGCGGGGTCTATCCCCCAAGCTTCCTAAATCTTTTCTTTTTCTCACTCTCTCACGAGTTCTTTTCTTCTTTATTCTCTCTTCTTGTTTTCTTTTTCTTTATTCTTTTCCAGATATCTTTTTCTTTCAATTCTTCCTCTGGTTCTTCTTCTAAGGCTTAAAGACGAAGCCTTTATGACTCTGGGTTGCAGGGGGTGTTCAAGGGATGGTAAAAGACGAGACCTTTGGGTGGTTTGAGGTTTGGGGGTCGCCGGAGTTAGGGTTCCGACGACCCTTTTTGGGATATTCGAGGCGTTCCAGGCTTATTCGAGGGTAGTGGTTAGCATGGTTGGATAGATCATGAAGAGACGATTTGAATGGCATTGGTTTTATGCGGTGGTTCATACTTTAGTGGTCACCGGCGAGGATTCCGGTGACCGGGACTTCGAAGAACAGGGTATTTTTCTGGGGTTTTGGGTGTATTATGAAATGAAGAAGAAGGAGAAGAAGAGAGGAGAGGTAAGAGAGCCGGAGATGGACTCCGATGACCGGAGTCTCAAGAACAGGGAAGGCTTTTAGGGTTTTCTTGGAGTTTTGGGTGTGGTTTGAGATGGAGAAGAAGGAAAGGGTGGTTTGGGGTATGAGGTATGGCCGGAGACCACCATGGAAGGCGGTGGCCTCCATGGCCGGTTAAACTTGCAGAGATGAGACGAAGGAGAAGATGGAGAGATTAGGGCGGCTAGGGTTAGGCGTTTGAAGAAATGAGCCGGCCCCTTCAGACATAAGCATTATATAGGCTAAGCATCCGAGGAAATCTCAGCCGTTCATTTGATGAGAATCGACGGCTCTCACAGGCGTTACTAAAACGACGCCGTGTCGTTACTAATGGGATTAAAATCAAGACCTTTCGATCAATCCGAACGAACGGCTCAGATTCAATCTCCCATTTCCTTAATTAATTAATTCCGCCCCTCTTCTCAGCCGCTGGATCCAACTTAATCGAACGGTGAGAAATGAATCTCACCACTCAACCTATTAGATACTGTGAGATTGACCTTCAACCGTTGGATTGAATTTGATGAACGGTTGAGATCAACTCCTGGAAGGCCTGGACCGGATATTACCTTGGGCCAATATGTCTGGGCCTTTCAATTCCATTCAATTGGCCCAAACTCATTATCCACAAACTATTTTTGTAAATTTCTGATTTTATTATTTTTATGTATTTTCTTTTATACTTTTTTTTCTTTTTCTTTTATGGAAAATTATAAATCCTAATTTACTACCTACTCTAATTTTCAAGTATTTTTTGCAATTTTTTTTGCTATTTTTCTTTATTTCTACTACTTAAACTATTTTTAATTTCCTAATTAACTAGACTAACAAATTAATTACTTAGCCTATTTTTTTTGATTTTCTTCTAATTTCTACTTATTCAAACTCAAAAGTATAGCTAATTCCAAACAAATCAAGTAATTGCACTCAAAAACATATTTATTTTAATTTTGGAATTACTTGCTCGGTGCAAAAATCATGTGCTCACAAATATAATACCCCTTAAGGTTTTGTTAATCCTCGATCTAAGTTTAAATCGATTTGGTACGCGCTCGGGATGTTGGGACTCTTGAATTCGAGTTGAGTAAGAGAAAAATCTCAAACTCTATATATATTTTGGCCCTTAGGCTCTTTTTGATCGGCCCTTACTTTTTTATATCGGCCCTTAGGCTCTTTAAGTTGGCCCTTAGTCTCTTTAAGTTAGGCCAATTTGGTGTGGCTATATAATTTTTCCCTTTTTTGGGCTAAAAGACTTAGTAAAAATTGAATTATGCCTTAGCATGTGTTTGTTGTACCCATTGGGTTTTTTGAAGGTTCGACGGATCGGAACCTTATTAATTTGTGTAAACATGATCGAATACCTCTTGAGGTTTTCTCGAAGGATGATGTTATCGAAGTCTTTAAATTATTCAAGAGTTGATTCTATCGAAACCCTTTATATTTTGCTTTTGCTGAGGGTTGCCCTATTTAACCGGATTTTTTAAAGTGTTTGAAGGCCTTAAATTTATGGCGAAAGTCGGATGTCTCTAAGCCGCATTATTTTGTCCGTAACCTTTTATATGATCGTAGTCTTTAATACGACTGTAGCCTTTAATATGGCCGTAGCCTTCGGGTATGCCTCTTAAACTTGTTTCCCTATAACATTTGAACTTATTCGAAAAGTTAGTCCCCAAGTATATTGGCCTTGTCCTTTGTTTCGAGGGGATACCTCTTTGAGGTCTTATGAGTCCAAGTTTTTGATGACTCGGATGTACTGACTGTCTATGATAGTCCTCGAGTATCTCGGGGTTACATTCATGCTTTGGCCTTTAAGCCGTTTCTCGTAGGATTATAAGTGTATAGCTCGTATAATATTAGGCTTCTTTGAGACACAAAGTGTTTTTGATATAAACATAATGCTTCTTCAAATAATTGATACATGTGTACATGTTTTGCCATCGGGGCTAGACTAATTTATATGGACACGGTTCATCTGACTGTTTGGCCCATTACAAAGTTTTCCTATCGAGGTCCTCTTAGGCGTGAAGTGTTTTCCTCGAAAATATGACCTCCGAGGGTGATGCCCCTTAGTATTCGAGGTTGATTGAAAAGAAGACTTGGATACTGTTGAGTTCTCCTTAGGTAGCATGTAGTTGTTGCCTCGTTAAAAACCTTTCCTATAAAATCGATTTGGGACAAAATCCGGTCTAAGAGAAAAAGAGTGCAACGCATGATTTAAAAAGTAAGGCTTTCATGTAAAAAGGGGTGTCTCCGATAGCTTCGATCGAAAATCTGCACTGAGTTAGATTTAAACTCAAATGGACAAAAAGGATAAAGTCATACCTTAGCAGAAGTATCATTTGAGTAATGATACGTTCCAATTATTTGGTAGTTGTTCTCCTTACATTGTGCTAAGTTTGTATGATTCTTTACCGACAACTACGAGGACTCTATACGATCCTTCCCAATTTGAGCCCAATTTCCCTTCATTTGGGTCTCGAGTATTGAGGGTGACTTTTCGTAGAACTAAGTCCCTGATTTTTAAATGTTGTAGATTGGTCCTTTATTGTAGTACCTTTGCTTCTGCGCGGCCATCCGAACAAGTATTGCTTCTCGTTTTTCTTCTAATAGCTCGAGGCAAGTATTCATAGCCTCATGATTTTACTCCTCCAATACATATCAAAATTTGGCGCTGGGTTCTCCAACATCGACATGGATGAGGGCTTTGGGACCATACACTAAAGAGAACGGTGTATCCCCTGTGCTGGACTTCGATGTTGTTCGATATGCCCAAGGGACCTCGGGTAGAACTTCTCTCTAATTCCCCTTTGCATTGTCTAACCTTTTCTACATGTTTTGAATGATAGTTTTGTTTGTTGACTCGGCCAGTCCATTTCCAGTTGGATGGTATGGTGTTAATAAGATCCTCTTTATTTTATGTGCTTCAAGGAACTCTGTCACCTTGCTGCCGATGAATTATTTTCCACTGTCACATACAATCTTGGCAAGTATTTTGAACCAACATATGTTGTGGTCCCAGATGAAATCAATAACTTATTTTTCTCTGACCTTTTCGAAGTCCTGTGCCTCCACCCATTTAGAAAAATAATCAGTCGTAAACAAAATAAACTTACCTTTACCTGGGGCCAATGGTAGGGGTCCGGCTATGTCCATTCCCCATTTCATGAAAGGACACGGGGATAGAACTAATGGAGTTGTTCTCTGGGTTGGTGAATTATTAGTGCAAATCCTTGGCACTTATCATATTTTTTGACAAGTTCCTTAGTATCTTTCTCCATACTATCCCAGTAATACCATGCTCTAATAATTTTGCGAATCAAATATTCGACGCCAGAGTGATTTCCACAAGTGCCTTCGTGGACCTTTCATAGAACATAATCGGTGTCCCCCAGCCCTAAACATACCGCCGATGGCCTATCAAATGTCTCCTATACAATGTTCCATCTCCATCTAATGCAAACTAGCAACCTTGGTCCGTAGGGCCCTCGATTCTTTGTGGTCCGAGGGGATTTTTCTATTTTTGAAATACTCGATATATTTGTTCCTCCAGTACCAGGTCAAATTTGTTAAATTTATCTCGGCATGACCCTCTTTAACCATAGACCTCGACAACTGGACGACAGTCCCTAGGACGATGTCATCTTCTTCGATCGAGGATCCCAGATTAGCAAGTGCACTAGCCTCGTTATTTTGTTCTCGAGGCATATGATCCAGAGTCGACTCTTTGAAGCAGTGCAAAGTTCCCTTTAGTTTATCCAACTACCGTTGCAGTTTATCCTCTCGAACTTTAAAAATTTTGTTTACTTGGTTTACCACCAATAGCGAATCGCACTTGGCTTCTATGACTTCTGCGACTTCTGCTCCCAAGCTCTTAGCTAGCTCGAGACCTGCAATCATGGCCTCATACTCGACCTCATTATCAATTAATCTAGAAGTTTTGATATACTATCTAATGGTATCACCCGTGGGTGCTTTCGAGACAATGCCAAGCCCGGACCTTTTCACATTCAAGGCACCGTCCGTGAAAAGTGTCCATACCCCCGATAATGTACCCGAACTTAGTAGGAGGTCTTTTTCCACTTTGAGTACGAGGGTCGACGTAAAATTAGTCACGATGTCAGCTAAGATTTGAGACTTGATAGTGGTACGAGGTTGATATTCGATATCGTACCCGCTAAGTTCGACGGCCCATTTGGCCAGCTGACCCGACGGCTCGGGCTTATGCAAAACATTTTGAAGGGGGTAAGTGGTCAATAAACATATGGGATGATATTGAAAATATGGCTTTAGCTTTCTAGATGCGCTTATCAATGCAAGTGCTAGTTTTTCTAAGTGAGGGTATCTAGTTTCATCACCTCCTACAGTTCGACTTACATAATAAACATGGAATTGCGTATCTTGCTCTTCCCCCCACTTACTGCTATCTTTGACACTGCCAAATATAGGTAACGTTTTTCATCTACCTTCAGGGTGTGAAGCAAAGGCGGGTTCGATAAGTTTCCCTTTAGTTCTTCCAAGGCTCATTGGCATTCTGGTGTCCACGCAAAATCTTTTTTCTTTTTTAGCAAGGAGACTCTAATCTGACGACCTCGAAATGAATCAGCCCAAAGCAGTTATTCGCCCTGTCAGTCTTTGCATGGCCTTCATGCTATCTACGAACATGATATCCTTGATGGCCTTGATCTTATCGGGGTTAATCTCGATACCCTAATTCGACACCATGAAGCCGAGAAACTTACCCGAGCCGACTCCGAAGGCATATTTCTTCGGGTTAAGCTTCATATTGTATTTCCTCAATATTTCAAATATTTCCTGCAAATGAGCTAAATGGTCCTCTGCGTGCAGAGACTTAACCAACATATCATCAATGTAAACTTCTATTATTTTACCTATTTGTTCTTGGAACATTTTGTTAACTAGGTGTTGATATGTAGCTCTGGCATTTTTTAGCCCGAAGGGCATTACGTTGTAACAATAAGTCCCAAATATAGTAAGTTTCCTGGTCCTCCGGGTTCATCTGAAGTTGATTGTACCCGGAATAGGCATCTAGAAAAGTTAGGGTCTCGTGGTTGGCCGTGGCATCGTTCATTCGATCGATGTTCGGTAATTGGAAAAAATCCTTCGGACATGCTTTGTTCAAGTCCTTATAGTATACACACATTCTAAGTTTGTTTCCTTTTTTAGGAAGTACAACAACATTGGCTAACCATTCGGGGTATTTTACCTCACGAATAGACCCTATTTTAAGAAGTTTGGTTACCTCGTCCTGTATGAACGCATGTTTCACCTCGAACTGGGCCTCCTTTTTTGCTTCACCGGTTTGAACCTGGGATTGATGCTTAGTCGATGTGTGGTGATTTCTGGTGGAATCCCTGTCATATCTAAATGGGACCAAGCAAAGCAATCCATATTATCAATAAGAAATTAGATGAGTTTTTTTTTTCTAAGTTCGGGGGTTAATCCTATTCCTAGGTATACCTTTCTCTCGGGAATGTATTCAATTAATAAGACATGCTCCAGTTCCTCGACAGTTGACTTGGTTGCATCGGACTCTTTGGGAATGATGAAGGTTTGATGAGTAAAGAAATTCTCTTCTTCGTCCTCAATTACCTGTTGCTCCGATTCCGTCGAGGCTGGGGACGGTGATTGCTATTTAGCCGCCTACTTACCTTTGGTGCCCGATTTCTCCGAGGTCGAAGACTCTGGTATCAGCACCACCTCTTCAACTACAAATATATTCTTTGCAGCATGTTGCTCATCGTAAACCGATTTCACTTCATCCTTTGTTGGGAACTTCATCATCTAATGAATAGTTGAAGGTACTACCCTGATTTTGTGTATCTATGGTCTTCCAGGAGCACGTTATACCTCATGTCACCTTTCATGAAATGGAATTTAGTATTCTGTATGGTCCCGGTTACGTTTACTGGCAAGATAATTTCTCCCTTTGTTGTTTTGCTTGCCATGTTGAAGCCATTTAGGACCCGTGATGCAAGTACAATCTGATCTTGTAGGCCGAGCTATTCTACGACCCTCGATCTGATTATATTTGTTGAGCTACCTGGATCTACTAAAACACGTTTCACTTGAATTTTATTCAAAATGATAGAAATTACGAGGGCGTTATTGTATGGCCGAGATATACCTTCTGCTTCCTCGTCGTAGAATGATAAGGCATCCTCGGGCACATAGCTCCGAGTTTGTTTTTCTCTTATGATCGACACCTTAGTGCGTTTGAACACATGTCCTTGTGGGACATCGACACCGTCGACGACCATGTGGATAACATGTTGTGGTTCTTCTTGCTCATTTTTCCTTGCATCTCTTTCCCTAAAATGGTTTTTAGCTCGATCACTGAGGAATTCTCGAAGATGACCATCGTTGAACAGCCGAGCTACCTCCTCCCTTAGCTGCCTGCAGTCTTCGGTTCTATGGCCATGTGTGCCATGATACTTACACGTTAAATTCGGATTCCTTTGAGAAGGATCGATTTGTATAGGTCTGGGCCAATTGGTGTCTTTGATTCTTCCAATAACTGACATAATCCCCGGTGCGTCTACGCTGAAGTTATACTCCGACAGTCGAGGTGCCTCTACAGGGTCAGTATGTTTATCGAACCCGCTCTTACTCATGATCCCTCGAGAGCTTTGCCTCGATCATTTCTCCGATCATTTTTGGAGGTGTTTCGACTCGAGCCGTTGTTTCTTTGATCAATGTACGACTGATATTGTTCCTTGTTCGATCTTGATTCCTTGTCTGTATCCCTTGGGGGCTTGGCTGTGAATCTAGTAGGTTGAACTGAGCCCGAGGGGGCTCCCAGCTGGTCGTTCTCAACCCTGATTTTTGATTGATAATGGTTGTGCACATCTGAACACGTCACAGATGGATACTCGATCAAGTTCTAGTTTAATTATCGAGATGCAATTGAGCTCCTTTCATTAAGACCTTACATAAAAGCTTGTTCTGCGAAGTCATCCGAGACTGGTGGTAGTTCTATTCGCTCTATCTAGAACCTGGACACGAACTCCCTCAATATATCATCATTCCTTTATTTTATCTTGAAGACATCCGATTTTCTCATGGCCACATTTATGGCCCCGACGTGTGCTTTCACAAAGGCGTATGCTAACATATCGAATGAACTAATAGAGTTAAGAGGTAAGTTGTGATACAAAATCATAGCTCCTTTTGACAATGTTTCTCCAAACTTTTTTAACAAGACTGATTCGATTTCATCGTCATTCACGTCACTTCCTTTGATCCCGCAAGTGTATGAAGTAATATGCTCGTTAGGGTTGGTAGTCTTGTTATATTTGGGTATATCAGGCATGCGATTTTTTTAGGAATAGGCATTGGAGCAGTTAGTAAACACCTTGCATTCACGCATATCAAAAGAATACAACACTTTCTAGCTTATATTCTTGTTCATCAGCTTGCTATATCTTTGACTATTCTTGCATTAACCTGTTCGAAGGCATCCAAGCTCGAGAGCTTAATTACGTTGTAACACTGGTTTGCTTTATTTTATTGTCAATTTCCATCATGAATCATTACATTTATCAATTAGTATTAGGTGGAATCACATATCCTTAAAATCACGTTATAAATTTAATTGTTATCCAAATTTTTAGGATAAACAATTTACCTGTCTTGGCTTACCTACTTGTTTAAGAATACAAAAACAGAAACGAGTGATAATCACATCCATATTCAGTACTAATCAGAAACCCTATATGGAAATAAATATGGCAAAAGAAAAGGATAAATCTTGGCTAAAAATCAGTAAATGGAAAAAGAGACGGCATGATAAGTTGACAAATAATGACTATTCCACAAACAAACTTCCTATCAATGGCAGGACGCACTATTTTAATAAAAACTACTCTTAATTATTTGCCTAATTATGCTATGCAATTAATCAAAATACCTCATAGTGTCATTAACAAACTAGAACGATATCAAATAAACTTCTTATGGGGTAACACTCCACAGAAATGTAAATTACACCTTATTAAATGGGAAATAGTCCTATTACCAAAGGAAAATAGTGGTTTAGGTATACAAAACTTTAAAGATAAAAATAAAGCATTATTGGGCTCCCTAGCTTGGAGACTATTTCAATTACCTTACTCACACCGTGCTAGAGTAATCCTTTTGAAATACTTAATCACTACTAATTCAAAAATAATGTCCTCCAAGTGAAAACAATCACTCATGGCTGGTCCTCATGTCAATTAGGCATCAAATGACATCCCGTTAATGGAAACACATAAACTCCTGGGATGATCCTTGGCTAGGCACTAATTTAATTCTATGAAAAATTATTGAAGGTCCCATAACCCAGAATAAGTCTTCATCACTTTCACAATATATAACAGGAACTTTATAACTACACAAATAATACCCTTTGAGCTACCAATGACTATAAAGGAATTATTTACCCATCACTAAATCTAACACATATGACCATATTTATTGGGGCGTTACATCCATTGGCCTCTTCACAGTTAAATCCCCCTATCAAACATTACACTCGCACAAACAAACTAACTCATTCTACTGGTTATAGAAACTACACTTACCCCACAAATCAAATATTTTCTATGGCTTGTGAGCCATCATCAACTGCCCACATCCAGTCATCTCCATAATATACATATCACCCAGCATGCACAATGCCCTATTTTTCATCTACACGAGAAATCCATAAATCATCTATATTTGTAATGCCACCATGCCAAAATGCTTTGGCAACACTTGTGTATTAAATTATCCAATGCAAACTTAAGTATCCTACATGGGAATACTTCGCAAAAATTATTTCAATTCATTATACGAACAACTACACTCAAATACCTCCACATATCTTAATTCCCTATACTCTTTGGAACTTGTGGAAAACTAGGAATCGTACTATCTTCGAAGGAAAATTCATACACCCAAACCACAATCAAATTATATGCCAAGTTGCTCTAGTTTTTTTTTACATAGGGATGAATAATCCTAACACCATCCCACAAAAATCACACATGCACGTTAAATAGAACCCTCCTAATGATGGTTCCTTTAAACTTAATACAGATGGTGCGTGTAGCCTAACACAACAAAAACGTGATTTTGGTGGAGTGATTAAAGACTCCACATATAGATGGTTACTGGGATACATAGGTTTAAGACCTATGGGAAACACAATCTACATGGAACTTACGGCCTAACATGAAAGGCTACGTTTGCCTCACAACACAATTGCACACAATTGGAGGTCAATATGGATTCAACTAAGGTAATCTCCTTCCTTCATTCACATTATTCACATTACTCATCTTTAATTAATGATTGCAGATATCCCCTACAGTTTTTGAGTAGTCCTTGGGTGACACATGTATACAAGGAGCAGAATCAAGTGGCAGATCAAATGGTCAAACAAAGGCAACTCCCTCAATACAAACCCCAACTATTGATTTTTTGGAAGCACCTCATTTGTCATGCACTAGTACATTGATGATCAACAGGGAAAACTGCATCAACATTCCACAACTGCTCACAAGGTGCTGGAACACCCATCTTGTTGTTTGCATATATTGTCCAACGCTTGTACTATGAACTTGGCAACTCCACTAGAAGTTAGCATCAACGCACAATGATATTTTTGTAATTATGCACCGCATTATGCTCCTTGTACTGCTCCTTAATATATAATATATGCATCTTTGATTGACCAAAAAAAACTATTCCACAATATTCATGCATTCAGAAATATACAATTTTGATACAACAAAGCTAGAAACTTTTAAATATTTTACTACACTATAGTTCATGTGCACATTAGTACAAAATGTATATATATTTTTTTACACATCGTAGTAATTCAATATACACAAAATAATATTCTATATAAAAAATACATAAATAGACTGCTACTATATAAAAATTACAAAATAGACTATAACTATACAATTTATATACTAAATAAACTTTCACTATACAAAAGATATACAAAAAATAGATGCCATTATACAAAATATATACAAAAAAGATTAAAAATATACAAAATAGGTCACTGTATAATTTATATACAATAGACTGTCACTATACAAGAAATATACAAAATAGACTATCACTATACAAAATAGATATTTCGGGCTACTAGACGTAATATGTTTGGGCTGGAGAGCCATTTTATGTTAATGAGGAAAAACGTGCGCTATTAAAATTTTGAGGGGCTACATAGGGTCATTTTCTCAAAATATGAAGAGATTGGAAAAAATAAATATTGATTTGAACAAATTAAGAACGGGAGAGTAAATTTTTTACAAATTATCTAGCGAAGGAGTAATTAGAGAAAAATTAATATATTGGGAAAACTATTCAACTGCTATTTTTTAAACAAGTCAAATTATTATTTAATTTATATATATAAATAGCTTTCTTTCCTTTTATATTAAAAACTCTACTTTTGTATTAAAAAAATACTAAATATTACTTTTTAGATACCTATAAACCTATTATTTTTGAAAAATGCCCTCCCCCAAAAAACCAAAATTTGAGAGCCTAAATCATAAGCCTTATCTCTTATAACGTTAGAGCAGGCCTTGTACTAATTAATAACCCTAACGGGTGAAATTATATTAATAGTGTATATAACTTAAATTGGAAGTTAATAGAGTGTTAGTTTATTATTTTCCTTTTTCGTGTTTGATTTATTATTTTCCTAAAGCACTCATTACAGTTCTTTGATCATGTTTTATTTTGTTATGAGATTTGTAAAAACTCAATTGATTGTATGTGTTGCAATACTTTGCTGTGTTTGTACATAGATTTGATTGGAACTTGAGATTTTTTTAATTTTTTTTAAATTGTATTGAGAAATAATTTTAGAAGTTAGAAGTTGTGTTTGGACATTTATTTTATTTGAAAAAAGTTAAAACTTTATGAGTAAAGAAATTTTTTTACCAAAAAAACTATTCTAAATTAGTTTTTGAATTTTTTTTATATTTTATGAGCAAATAATATTTTTAATTTTTGTTTTTAAAAGTAACAACAATTTATGGTGAAATGGAAACTTCTTCTATCGTTCAATACCCACAAATTTAATCTCACCTTTTGTTCTCATCCCCTAGTGCATTACGACAAACAATCGTAACAGCAAAAGCAAGGAGAAAAAACTAATTACGGAAAGTTAACCTAAACAATTATTTGTTCAATTGTATATATTAAATTAAAATTAAATATATATATATATAGGAGGAGTATAATTTATGTATAAGAATGGATTCGACCGCTAGAGTATAAATCCCCAAAAAAGGAAGGCAGAAAGCACAGTAAACGACACTGGAGACTGGACATTGTGAGTGTGGCGCAAGTAAACAGAGTTTCAAAAACCGATTCAGCAGTTCTCTCTCTATTGTACTCTCTCATCTTTTTCTCATTTCCGCTGCAAAAAACTAACAATGGAGGAAGAGTACTCAGTGGATCCAGCTCAGTTACTGGAAGCTGCTACTGACTTTGCGTATTATCCTGGTATTTCTTATTGTTTCCCTCTTTCTTCCTACAACAATCCCTATTTTTACTTGTTTCTCCTATTTGGTAATAAGCAAATGGTTAATTTGTATCATCCAATTTTCAGGCGCTCATTCCGATGCTTTAGCTCAAGAGTTTCTCAATCGATTTCCTCTTCCTGCCATTATCAAGTATCTCTATTTTTCTTTTTCTCTTTTTTTTTTTGGCTGGAAATTAAATTTTAAAAGCTATATATAGATAAAATCCTTTACATTTAACAGAAATTAAATAGGGAGCTTAATTAGTTCTGACTTTTTAGCTCGCTGATTGTGAACTTTAAATTGCTTGCAGTGCTTTGCAAACAAAAGCAGAATACCCTGGCCTAGAAAATGCGTTGGTTGATTGTTTAGAAAGGCTTTTCAAAACAAGATATGGATCATCACTCATTCCACACTACATGGTACGGCAATAATGCTACTACGAAATAAGCTCGATTTGAATCTTCATATTGGAATTGTGTGTTCGGTATCACAAACGTGTGTGGAGTATATATCGGCTACTCCTTCTATTCCAATTTATGTGGCAACGTTTGAATTGGGACAGAGTATAAGAGAACTTGTGGTTTTAAACATCCCACATTATTTGTATAGCTATAAAAGCTTTTCGTTAAGGCTAAGATGAAAAGTTTAAGTTAAATTGTTTCCAAATTTTTAAAGCTACCATTTCATTTTGGAACAGTCTAAAGAGTAAATATTTTCACATAAATTTGAACAAATGGAGGATTTGGTTACTTATATTTTAGACCATATGTTAGGGATGTGAAGCACTTGATTGATAAGTTTTCTCTTTAGATTCAAACATGCGCGCTAAAGGGACTTTTGGGTTCTATCTCGTTGAGCAAAGGAATAACGCGAAACCACAGTGAACTGGAAACATAGTAAATTTTGATTAACACTCACCTGTTATTAGTGTTTGTTTTTGTGAATTTGAAGGAAGTAGATCGTTGTCTCGGCACAAACAACTATTAATTTAAACATATTTTTAACGATACAACTTCCTTCCTAAAACAATGTAGGGAAGAGAAAAGGTTGAGTGTCTTGCTGTTCTTTCTGCTTCCAGCCATTCAAATGATGCTTTATCTTATTTATCATGTTAAGTTCTGTCCATGGCTGATTTATAAGGATCTTGATTAATAGTGATCAAGGATGAATTACTCTTCTACAAGAGTTCCATTCATTCTAAACTCGTAAACTGTACCCAGTATTTTCATTGATTTGACTTTCTTTTATTGTTAGGACTGCAAGGGCAAAAAATGGAACTTAAACATGGAATGAGAAAAATAAAGAAGGAAGTATACATCATAAAATGTTTAGAAGAGCTATTAAGAATTTGGATTACAATATCTATTGGTTCCCGGTAATCAAATCAAAACCTTTCTGACCAAAAACATTCCAAAAAGTAGGGTTTTCCTAGCAGCTAACTTTTCACTAAGTTGTTTTTCACAATATTTTCAGAAAATATAGTCCTCCCAATATGAGCCAAAACCAAATCCAGAAAATTGATCTTAGACAGCAATAAGGAAATATACTGCAATTTATCCTGAGTAGTGATCGTTTGTATAGTCTTATAGAGCTAGTTTATTGTAGGTCAATAAGTTATGTATGTTAATAATTTATTCCCTTATCCATCTTTGTGCTACATTTATACTTTTACACGTGTCCATCGTAATAGATTTTGAGATAAATCGTTACTTTTCTCTAAATTGCTTGGTCTGCTTTCTGCGTTGTTGCAGACCTTTGTGATTGTCGGTCTGGGTGCAGAGTCTCAAAAAGTCAGACGTTTAGCATGCCAAACAGTAAGTGCTTCTAAGGCTTTTTTGTTAAGCTTAAAGTATGTGCATCCGTAAAGTAAATTAAAGATATTATCTCTTATTATTTTTTCAGCTTCTAGCCAATTGAGATCCTTTGTGTATGAAAGATTTTTATCCTGAAAACATGTAGTTAACTCTGTTGGACGTGGTTGGTGTATGAGAGAACTGAATAGGGATGACAAATTGATTTACCGGCTCACAAATTTCTGTAGATGTGTCTCTGGATAATTAAAGCAGGATTGATGTTAAGCTGAAGTTGACAATCTAGCACGTAGACTTTTCATCCTATGAGAAACATAATATGTGAATTAGTTAATGGAATTACTGAATGTTCTAATATACGTGGTTACACATTCTAATCGTGCTGGATAACTGCATATTGTTGTATCTATTCTCCATTTTGCTTCCTCATTCTGCGCCATGTCATTCTAATATTTAACTGTCTTTGTCTAACTTGCTGAAAACAACGAGTGTGGACAATCTTTTTGGCTCATGCTGTAGTAACCATATACAGGTGTCTTGCCTTTTGGAGAATATTGATGAAGCTATTGTTGTACAGCTAATTCATGAGTATGGAGTTTATCAACTTTTGCTTAATTGCCTCATCAGTGGGTAAGACACAATGCACTGTGAAGATGGCTTTACAACATGCAATCACAGACCAAACTGTCTATAAGTTCTTTTTTTTTTGTTGGTTTTGTGAAGATGGCTTTGTTGGATATTCTGATACACTGCCTCTGGTAGAAAAGATCCTGACATGGGGCTGCCCTTTTTGTAGCGATCGATTTGTTTCACCTCCTTCCTTAAAGGACAGCCCGGTACACTAAGCTCCCACTATGAGCTGGGTCTGGGGAAGGACCGGACCATAAGGGTATCATACACAGCCTTACCCTGCATTTCTGCTAGAGACTGTTTCCACGGATCGAGCCCGTGACCTCCTGGTCACATGGCAACAACTTTACCAGTTACGCCAAGGCTCCCCTTCACCTGCTTCTTTGAGAGTTGATTTGATTATGCTTGTGCTTGCTTAATTTTGGACACCACATGATGTTCATTCTAGGAGAATATGGTCATGAGTTAGAAAAATAACACGTATATGAGTTTGATTAGGTAACTAACTGTTCTCTTTCATCATTTCATTTTTTCTGCAAGCATGATATGTTCTGTTAAAATAGTGCAATCAGGTAGTATGACTTCTTTCCAATTCTGCTTCTTTGATTTGGAGTTTTTTTTTGGAATTTCATCAGGTCATGTGGATGAATCTTGTAGTGCCTACTAGTCTTTTCACTTCGGAAATACGTTGTCAATTGCAGTTGTTTAGTTGATTCTATGTTTACTCTTAGAAACAGAAACATTGATACTTGTGACAATACTTCTTGTCAAAGACAAAATCTTAAATGAAAACCATTTCTTTTATTTTTCCATTTTAACTTTTTTCTGGTCCATTTCCTCAAGACTCTTTGTCTTTTTTTGCATGCTATTGCCCCCTGAACTGGGGCCTAGCCAGTTTTGGGCTCCCCATGTGGAGGTTGCTGGTGAACTGATTTTGTTACGCCATGCTGCTTGTGTTTTAGGACCTGTGATCTTTTACTACAACATTTTTAGTTCCTCACATCCTATTGTAGAGGCTTTACATGCTTAGATATAAGATCTTGCTTCACCACATGCTTGTTGTGACTTCCCAACTAGAAATTCTTATATCCTCGGTACTGATGATAACATGTGATTACCACACAGCAACGCGAAAAGCGTGCAACCTCAATATCCCTTCTTTTCCTCTTCTAGAAATTGGGTCTGCTTGTAGTCATGTAGGCATTATTCTTCTGGCAGGGATGAGGAAGTTGCCTCCACATCTACGGACGCAGTCAGGAAACTGGCTAGCCATTCAAAAGGCATTGTATGTAGTATTCTGCTTCTTATCTTGGTCACGCATATATTTCTGCGTGCCTGTGGTGATAATTTGACCAGATATTATGGAAATAAGGATCTCTGTTGAATTTGATAAAGTTTTCTGTAGGATATCATATTTGCAGAGAGTGGTAATGAAGCAACAAACCTAGTGAACTTGGCAACCAACTGTTCACCTCTGGTATGGTTTTTTCTAATAGATGGTAAAGTTCTGTGTGCCCTGTGACAGACAACGTGCTATATGCAATGATCATTTCTCTTTTGATATTAGTGCTTTACTTGAGGTCATGCTGGAATTAGTTTGAAAAACCATGTGCTCTGTCCAGTACCCAGTGAGCAGTTCTCTTTTGAATTTAGCGCTTTACTTGTTGTCACGTTGAAGTAAAATATCATAGTTGTTATCCATTTAATCATAGCCTATGATCTTTTTAATATTCTGAACACAAAGAAGCTATGAGACAAAGAGACTACTCTTAATCTATATATACTACTGAAGAGCCTTGGTACAATGGTAGGAGTTTCTATAGTGTGAGCAGGAGGTCACGAGTTCTCTATAGTGTGAGCAGGAGGTCACGAGTTCAAGTAGTGGGAATAGTCTCTTGAAAAATATGCAAGGTAAAGCTGCACAAACTAGACTCAACATAGTCTGGCCGTTCCTTGGACCCACTCATAACGGTAGTTTAGTGCACTAGGTTGCCCTTTATACTAATAAAAACCCAACCATTTAAATTTATAAATTCCTACGTTATCCATTCATGCTTTAACGCAAACGTGCTTCCAAATTCCTGCTGCTTGATTAAAGATAAGGCTTAATTAGTGGTTCTACTACAACATTTCTTCTTTTTCTCACTCATCATAGTACATGTTATTATTTTGGTGAAGCTCCTCCAACATTTTCACTATAATTTATAATAAAGAGTATCACACTTCAGAAATATCTTTTCAAATTAAAATGGTTGTACTTGTGTATCAATTGAACATAACGTCTACATGACATAATTCCGAATATGCTTATTTCTATAGTACATGCTCTCTTCACTTATATAAATAGAAATTGTAACCACGTATCTATTTTGATCTGGATATAATTGAGCTGGTGCCCTGGTATGTTATATATCTTGGTTAGAGAACTTCTCTTACTCATCCCACCAAATAAAAAAAAAGGTACAAGAAACAGGAAATAATGGTACCAAAGTGGCACCCATTGTCAGTGGGGAATGGTGGTTCTTAGTCCATCTGAACCTCATTGAGCTGTGGTATGCTTTTGTCTTTCTATCAACTGTTTTATTATCTCATTGCTTGTACTTTAGCTTTTCGTTTTGCTAAATCTTCAGGGAAGAGTCAGACTCTTAGCTTTGATAGTGAAACTATTCTCCATTTCCTCTTCTGTGGCATCAAGAGTGTATAATTCAAATCTACTTAGCTTGTTGGAGGCAGAAATTAGCAATGCAAATGATACATTAGTCACTTTGAGCAGCTTGGAACTCCTATATGAGGTTTGCTCTTAGCTAGTTATAAGATTTTCCTCTACATATGATCATTGCATTTGCATTTTGTTTGTAACTTCATATGGTCTTATTAGCTATAAATTTTGCATATCTTTTTCAGCATTGGTAAATCATATCATTGGGATTTTATTCATTTCTTAGAAAACTCAGGAAGTCCCGTCAACAACAATAATAACATACCCAGTGTAATCTCACATTGTGAGGTCTAGGGAGATAAACTGTACGTAGACCTTACCCCTACCTTGTGGAGGTAGAGACTCTCTTTCCGAAAGACCCTCATCTCAAGGAAAATAATTCTCAGCAGATTTGAACAGGAGAACAATAACAAGGAGGTCATGTCGGAAATACGAAAAATAAGAACATCAACAACAAAAATAACAAAGCATTAATATAACCAAGCAAGGGGAACGACAGATGCTATTCAGGAAGTCCAACAACAACAACATATCCAGTAAAATCCCACTAGTGGAGAAATTTGCTTAGTTATATTCAGGAAGTACCATGTCATAAAAAATTTGCTCTGTCGACGCAAAATATCAACTCTTTATAACTGTTTGACATAACACAAAAAGATGCAGAACAATATGAGCATTTACTTCTTTGATAGAAGAATAGCATGTGCGGAATCTGAACCATAAGTATGTATTTGTATTGGTAGGTGACCGTGTCTTAGAATACCAAACTCGACCTTATGCAAATTCAACGTCAGCAAAGCACTTGATGCTCTTTCTCCACAGCTATCGAGAAAATTTTTCTCTGTTGCTTTTCTGTGTTTGTGCCTTCTCCTTGCTGTTTTGTGATGTGGTTTCGCAGTCTATAGTAAACACCAAAGAAAATGAAAATATCAGTGAAGTACTGAAAAGATAAGGCAGAGAACTAGGGTTAGGTATTCACCCTAAGTAAAATTTACCTTGTCTGCCTTAAAACCATACCAGATCTTTGCATTGACGAAAGGTGGCTAACACTAGGAGGCTTCCTATATATTTCGGAGCTTATTCCTGGTTATGTTCTGTTCTCTCTCTTTAGTTATAGGGGGTCTATTGGTGGCATGAATCAAACATTCTCCTTTTCTTTGGGGAGGGGGTGGCTGTTGGTGGCATATATCAAATACTATCCTTTTGTATGGGCGTGTGTCGGTGTGTGTGTTTGTTAAGCTGCCATCTTCTTGATTCTACAATCCATTACTTTCCATACTAATCACTCAATGCCCTTTTTTCAACTGGTTTCCGATTGATGTTTTACTTGTTTTTCTTGTATGTGCTGGGTAAATGAAGTTGGCTGATGTTCAGCACAGCACTGAGTTCTTGTCAAGGACGAAACTTCTCCAAATTCTTACTTCAATTATTAGGTCTGCACGTGAGAGAATTGCTGCTTATGATTCTGAATTTGATTTTCTTGTCATTCAATGATTCCGACTGTCATATTTATTTCTTTGCCTGCCTATCTTCCTAGTGATGCTTCCGCTGAATCGATCTTGAGAGCAAGAGCAATGATGATAACTGGAAGGCTGATGGCGAGGGAGAATGCCTTCGTATTCATTGATGAATCTGGTAATACTCACATATACTTCTTCTAAGTCTTAGTTGTCATCCAAATTTTGTTATATCTGAAACTTAATAACTATACAGTTTGTAGGTATGTTTAGTATTTGAATATCCATTTTTATTAGCTTATCATTAGTGTGACGAATAAGATATATCATGGCTTTGATACTGTACTCAGGTTTTCTGGTGCATAATTAATGGACTTGTGAGTGGCTCCAAGTACTCTACTTTCCATCAATTAATTTCAACTTCTGATTCAAGCCCAATCAAACATGTATAATTGTAACTTGAGTTAATTAGAATGATTAGGAAAAGATCATTACCGTATTGGCTAGATACAAGACTCTCTTATCCAAGAACACTTGCATCGCGGCCATTTGGCATGTCTTAATTAGAATGTAAGAGGATCTCAATTTCATACTGAACTCAATGGTATATTCTGGGTAAGGAAAAACCTAGTTTGGTTGAAATATATCCTACCTTATTTTTTGTTGTTTTACTGCAGGTTTTGTTCGCTTGCATTATAACTCTCTCTCAGATAGGTAAAAGCAGAATTGACTCTTAATCTTTTTCTGACTTTCAGGTTGTAGAAATCTGATTTCAGCCATTGACAGAAGATTCAATTTGTTAGAAAGTGAAAATGCAGATGAATATGAATGTGCTGTTGAAGCATTAGGACAAATTGGATTCTGTAAGTCTTTTAATTTCTTTATATTTATGTCCATGCGATGTAGCTCAGTTCTTGTCAAAAGAATACGTTGCTACATTTATCTCAATAATAACTTTAGGTTGTTGAAGGGATTTTATTGAGGCTTTCTTTAAATTAATGGTCAAACCTTGTACTTGTGAGACCACAGTTGGTTTCTTGAAGATTAACTTAGCGCCGATCCTTAAATTCTTTAGTATCTGAACAAACTGGTGCGCATTCTAAGCAGGCATAGTCATAATAAGAGTATTGAACTGTTCTAATGTCTTTTTCCTTACCCTTTTATACATATATTCTTGTCTCCCCTTTGATCAGAACATTTTTTATGTTTGATGTCAATGAAATAGAATAATAAGTGGAAGCTCTGATGTTACAAGGGCTATAGCTTGAAGGCAGTTCTTACGTACCCTAGATCTTTGAGCATGACCGAACTCTGGTCTATGTCAGTGGCTATGAACCAAGTACGGAGGATCCAACTCGATGTTGTCATTACTCAGTACTGTGCATGAATTGTTGGTCAAATGATGCAGTGGGGGAAGGGGGTGCTTAGTGGGCTAGAATGGTGTGTCATGACTCAAAACCTAGTGATTTACTAGCTCAAAGTTTCATAGATTCTGTAATAACCAGGTTACTCGATGGTCGATGGTAATCCCAACTCCCATGCATATTTTATCATTCTTGACTATCCCCTTTTTATAATGTTAGGGTTGCTTCATAATATTCTCAGGTAGGAATATATTCAGGTTATGAAATGTGAGTACTGGGTTGCAGCTTCATAGTTGCAGGGAAACGTCGTTGGTGGCAATAGATTATGGTCTCATTCTTCAAGCCTCCTTTCTACTTGACAGGATACTTTGAACTAACATTTTATCCTCTCATCAGAAAGTCTCTATTCTTTTCGCTTGTTCTTGATATGCCTATGCTTCTCAATAGTAAATAGGAGTTCCTGCTTTCATACAGAAGCATGTTTTTTCTTTGCATGTTTGACCTTTGGAATTTCTTTTTGGCACTGTGTTCACTGTGCACACATGCCACTTCAGCCCATGTTCACTTGGTTAAGCTATCACATTGTACTTGAATTTAAAATTTTCTTCGTCTGTGATGCAGCCAACAAAGGGGCAGCATTGCTTCTCTCAGGTGCACAACCTGCAGGAAGACATGTCATTTATGCGGCTTTTGATCGGCAACAGCATGGTAAACAGCTGGTAAGCAGTGCGAGATTTAACTTGTGTTATCCATGTATATACAGCCTCATTTTATGAATGTTGTGTGATGATGTCAGCTTCATCCAGTGTTTTTGACGATCTCCTTTTAAGTACCAAAAAGACTGCCTGGTTTATTGTATTATTCTAATTAACTTCAGCCAGAAGCAAACTGGAGATTTAGTATCTTAATCTATTGCTTAAATTCCATTCGGAATTCATTCAGACTCTCACTTCATGAAATAAAGAGAGAGAGAAATTTGTGACAGACATAATGTTTACTCGAGACATCCCTTGAATGCAAAAAACAGGCGGCATTGCATGCTCTTGCAAACATTGTTGGAGAAACTCGTGCAGAAAATGATGTATTGCTGGATGGTGTTGCAGAGGAGAATCTTCGGCGCCTGATCTATGAAACATCATCCAAGACTTCAAAGCTGACACCTTCGGTGAGTTAATTCCTTGTGAGGCCTCTGGCTTCATGAAAAATGCTTCCGTTATCTGCCTCTTTTTGTCTCACTGCTAGAACTTTCAAACTTCTCAGTATAAAGCTATGTCTGACTGCTGGAATCCTGAAAATTTGTCTGTACAAAGCTGACAAGTAACAAATCCTGCTCTCAGCACACCACGTTCTTTTTTTTTTTGGGGGGGGGGGGGGGTTAAAACAAATGGATTATATGAGAAAGGAAAACACGTGAAATGCATTACCATGGTGGGTGGAAGAGTTTTTATTGCGATTTGGAGTGTATGAACCTGTTGTTAGAGTTGTGTTAAGCATTAAGGTCTTCAAGTTCTTCTTTGAATTTCTCCTAATATAATTTGTTGACATGATGGTTTTTTCTCGCCTTTTTTTTTTAAAACCTTCGGTTACTTATTTAAATTGTTCCTTTTGACAGGGTCTCCTCTTATCAGTCCTTCAACAGGATTCAGAAATACGTAAGGCGGTGAGATATATCTCTGCAACTCACGACTAATATCATCTCACAGAGAAGCAATCCGATAAAAGTTACCTCGTTTGTGTATCTTTTCAAAATCTACTATGTGAAGTAGCTATTCCTTCTTATTTTGCTGTCTCTGCGGAAAGTTTTGATTATTTTAGCTGGCAGTGAGATGTCTGATGCATGTGAATAGTATCAATTTAAACTCGATTTTGAAATTAATAAAGTGTGTAGAGGAATAATGGCTATAAAAAGGTACTCCCTTCATTCATGTATTTTCCGTATAGAGTTCAAAGTAAAGCAAACCAATTCATGATGCTGGACATCTTGATGTTCCACTTAGAAACAAATTATGAAGCAGATAATATCTACGATTTTTCTTTTAATAAAAATGTATAGGAGAGTGAATCTATAGAACAACTATCTTGAAATAGATTGCCAACTTTGAAAAAGTCAATTCATTGCATAACCCATTTGAATCTACTTTTACATTGTTAAAGCACAAACAACTTGCCTCTGTGGTTTTCAATCTTTCCCTTTATCAATATTATTGTAGTACCTTTGTTCTGATTCCCTTACTATTGTTAGTTGTTTCTTGTTTCGGTTAAATTATGCTGTCTTGTGGTTCATCAGTTGGTATTTCGGTATTGTTATGGTACTTCACTTATTATTTGTTGAATCTTTCACATCTTTAATGATCAGGACATCTTCCTTTAGTTCTCTTGCTCAATTTTCTATCCATTTTTATTCTTTTAACATATATTCATCATGAGGAGAACTATTCATAAAAAGGAAGGCAGACAGATATCGGCAAATTCTTGATCCCCCCCCCCCCCAAAACCCCCCACCCAAACATAGAAAGGAAGGAAAGAAAATGAAGGTTGGATCTTCTAAGGCAGGTTTAAATATACACAATAGGAGTTATCAACTTTGGTTTCATAACCTGTACTATTTTTTTATTCCTTTCATTAGCCTTCCACAGCTAGAAAAAGTCAGTCTCTTCTTACATTTTACAGGGCTATAGAGTGATAACTGCATTGGTGATGCGGCCTTGGTGCCTGATGGAGGTTGTTTCCAGACAGCAAATAATAAATATAGCAACTGACACTTTTACAGAGACAGACAAGATAGGTTTGTGTGTTAATATCCAATTTGCTTTAATAGTACGCAAACAGTTCAAATATCTGCTATTTGCATATCTAAATGCGGTCATTTGATGACATTTTTTTCGGCATTATTCTTATTGGCCGTGTCTTCACCTAGCTGACTTTTGTGCTACTGCGTTTCTCATTCAACATTATACTGGCCCATGTAACTGCAAGTTAGTGTATTAACTTTTACCTTATCAATTTTTTTATTTTATTTTATCTCTTCATCCCCTGCTAGAGAAGTGGCGTTGTCAACAATTGATTTTTTAAATCACCTGGCTGAGTAGGAGTTTTGTCAGATGAGTTTGAAAGATCATCCTCATTTACGTCTTAATTGATGTTGTATGCATCCTTGTTTGAATCTTTGTATACTATTTTAAAACTCTTAGCTACTTCGCATTGTACATGTTCTTGTAGAAAGATTCAGTATATTGGTTAAATTTCAGGTATGGAAGCTAGACACAAATGTTGCCAGTCACTCTACAAGGGTTTCACCTCATCTAGTAAGCTGATCGCTGACAATGCACTGTCTGGTGTAGCTACAAAGGTGTGTCCTTCCTGATTTATATCCTTGTGTCCAAATTTATACGGATTTGGTCATGGTTTGCGGAGATCGAATTGGTCCTCTATCACGGAGTTCCCTGTTATAGAACTCTGATTTGCCCTTATTTCACCCCTGTATTTACTAGTACTATTTATACCTATGTTCTATAGATATAGACAAACATGTCAGATGTCCAATCTATTTTTGCATTTTGCTTTTCTTTGTGCAAGTACTACATGGAAAATTTAAGAATGAGACTAGCTCTTTGGCAACCTAGGACTAGCCTAGGTGAAACTGAATGCAAAATGCATGCATCCCTTGTCTTTCCCCACCCTATTTGTAGGAATAAAAGAAGGTTGGAGTAAGTTTCTTTCTGAAATGGACGGTATTGGTCTAGTGGAATGGACTAGTATTCTAGTAAAGTAACATCAAGTCAAATAATATGGTTGTAGGCAGCTCCTTAAAACAAACCATGAAGGTAGCTGCATGTCATGTTGGACATAACATGACACCTGGTGCCTAACTACATGCGACTGAGCGAACCAACTGCCTAACTACATGCGACTGAGCGAACCAACTGGCTAACTGAATCAACATGTGATAACATAACATACTCAATACGGAAGATAAACTAAGACATGCTGATATATTGGAAGTCTGAATGATATAAATCAAATTGAAAAAACACTAATACAAGTCTGAAACAAGTTTATAGCCAACATTGCTTAACATGAAAAGCCTGTGACTCTGTCTAACTGTTACTCTAGTCTATGAAGCTTCTAATGAAGTACTGAAAACATTGTCTGTTTGCAAATACTGAAAGATAGTAAAGTAATGATAATGCACAGAAAGAACCGAGGCTCACCAAAATGGTTGATACGAGAATCCTAGTTTTCTGAATCGTCAACCTATAATTGTTACGTGCATCACGAGATGCAGGTTCCGGCCGAAAGGGACGTTAGCACACTTGAATTGCACTGGTATGTAAAGCAACTGAAAGAAAGAACTGTAAATGTTGAAACTGAAACTGAACTGAACGGGGAAGTAAAGATATGAATATTTCCTATTCTGAATGATGAACCACCTGTCATGCCCGATATATATGTACACATGCTACGGCCTCGGGCCCAAGTATAGGAATATATAACTGCGACCTCAGGCCCAAAGATGCATAAAGCATAAATTACGGCCTCAGGCCCAAATACAGGAGTTCAATATTCAGGAATTTGAAATCAAGAACTGAGAATCATACTGCAATACGTTAAATACTGAATCATACCGAGTTATATGATACTAGAATACTGAATAGAACTAGATTGAGACATGTATTCATGAACTAATTATGAGAACTAAAGCTTCAACTGTTTATGACATGCTGAGTAATCTAGACCTAGACATGGGTATCAAACACAAGTCTATGTTGATGACGCATTAAGCTCACAACGTTTGGAATGAAAGTCATGAACTAATTACAAATCTAGAGAATAGAAGTTCTGCAACTATTCAAGGAACTAACTTAAATATATTTCTGAGGCAATTAGTAACAATGTAAAAGAAATGTAGTGTAGGGAGAATCATTAACATTCCCAAACATAGAGTTCGCCTCATATAACTTGACTTTGGCCTTTTTAAGCGTACCACAATATTTTGTCGTCTCTTTCAACGATAATCTATGACAATACATATCAAGTGAAACCAATATTAGCACTAATGCTCATGTTTTAGTCACTTAAGCTTTTTATCAAATACTTGGTGGGCATAAAGCTTCATAGCCCTTTATTGTTACCTTCAAAAAAAGAAAAAAAAAACTTCATAGCCCTTAATAATGGTATTTCTACACCCAATAACCTGTTCTCTTGCTCCTAAGTTGTTCTCTTGCTCCTAGATAATTCTAGAATCTTAGTTTGCTATAATTAACACCATTGTTTATCACCCACAAGATAAAAAACATGTTTAATCAATAATCAACAACCCAAACCTATAATCGTTCATGCTTTTTTATCAAACCCATCAACTCATATCACATGAACTTAGAGTCTATAATCATGAATCCAATGTTACAATCAATTAGAGGGCGAAGATATTACCTTTTTGAAGTTCAATCCTCTTGAATTCGATTCAAGGGTTTCTTTTCTCAACAATGATGTCTCAATCAAATATCTAATGATTTGAAGGGTCTACCCATGTTAATAAGGTCTTGGAAAATTGAAAGTAACTTAGAATCATCATTAAAATTTACCTTGGATAATGGAGGGACTTTGGAGAAAATTGGGTTCCTGAGAGTTTCCCTTTGTAGAGTAAATTTATGTGTTTGGGGGGGTAGGGAACAAGGTAAGGCTTTTAAAACGACTTTTCTGGTGCGCTTCCACTTAGCTGACCGGCCCAACCGCACAGCTGAACGCGCAGCAAGTGGCACTTCCACAAGTGCGCTGCCCACGGGACAGTTGGGCGCATAGCTGAGCATGCAGATTGCGCATGATCCAGTAAATACACATAACTTTTTGCACAGAGATCCGTTTGGACTCTACAATAAATATATCATTGGAAATATATTTCAAAGGACTACAACTTAAGTTTTCTTAAATTTCTAACAGATTTGCACGAAATCAGGATGGAAAACAGACCTTCTATAAACTTAGTCGATTTTATCGAAATCTTATACACCTCACTCTCCATCCTGATTCCAAAATAACTATTTTCAACCATTCTCATCCAATAGGACTTCACTTGTCTAAAATGTAACATTAATGTTCATTTAACACATCCACACCTAATCCGAATATCCGAATTTACGGAGTGTTACACTGCAAGAGAAAATTGTTTTTTCTGGGAAAAGCAAATGGAGAATAATAGGAATGTGATATGATTTACAGAAGACCATGTTAAATCTTCATTAAACACAATCTTTTAGCCAAGTAAATGTCTTTTAATATGAGCGAGGACTGATAGCCCAGTGACGTAAGTCTTGGTTTGATCAAGGATTCTTCATTTTCATTTCCTTTTCACGTCCTGTTGACTGCACTTTCTTACATTTGTAATATAATGCTGTGATCTTTCTGCAGCTGGAGGAAGCTATCAGAAGAGGTCCTTATTTAGGAAGAAGGCTTTCTGAAGCTCAACCTACAGTGATGACGGAGCAGAGATTTTAGTCTTTTCGACATCATAGATACTATCTACAAGTGTTACTTTCAGCCTTTATATGTCATCTATAAGATGTTAAACCAGAGTACTCTAGTGGATCAATTAGCGGGATATTGCGACTTCCCTTGTAAAAAGTCCCCCTTTCTGTAGGCTATCAGCATCAAAGTTGGTAAACTAGATGTCTAGGCATTTGGTGGAAACTGCTTAAGTTGGGTGTTGCTACTCGACTTCACTAGCCTTCTACATTACCAAAGATATAATCCAAGAGGTTTAACTGCTTATGTTTGAATGCTTTATACTGAGTTGATAAATGCTTGAACGTCGAGCTTGTTTAGATGAATCTATGTTGAATCTACTATCTATTTTCTTTTTGATAGAAGCCTTTGTTATGTAAAGACAGTATTTGTAGAAATTATAGATCGTTTATGCATTGCTAGTCATGTCAGGACGCAGACCTCAAAGATGAGTCATACTGCATTTTGCCTTTGTTTTTAAGATAAAATTTTCATTGTGATTGGAGATGCCATTGTTGAGGGAGAAGGTCCAATAAGGTAGACTTGTTTGAGACAAAAATTGGTAAATAGCCATTTTTAACACCTGCTATTAAACCTCAGCCACGCTTTTTGTACTGAAATAGTTTTGGACAGAAATATCTCTAACACACTCCAGCAACCGGTGCTGGATTTCTATATCCTTACATGTGAAACTCCAATATAATATGGTAGAGTTCAAAATTCCCCAACATGCGAAATCCCAATTGTTGGTGTTGGAATTCAGAGCCTTTAAAGGTATAACACCAGAAAGAAATGATAGAAGCGCAAAAACCATTTATGACTACTGGAGTTCAAGTTAGCAAAAGCTGGAGGGGGTTGACTGTGTGACGCTCTATATCTTGTTTCGCCTGCCATGGCTGCTGCTACCAGTGGCGGAGGCAAGATATATATACTAAGGGTGTTCAAAAAAAATTGGATTGCAGCTCATGGGAATCGAACCTATAATCTTCTACACATTCTAAACACCCTTGATCATTGAGCCAAACATTTGTCTTGTGTTAAAGGTGTTCAAAACTAAATATATAGAGATAAAAAATAGATTTTGCCTTGTATACACAACGTAATTCGGCGAAGGGTGTTCGGGTGAACACCATTGCGTCCCCTGCCTCCGCCCCTGGCTGCTACTACTATAAGATTCAGATTCGGATGTCACTGGCGACCTCTTCTTCAAGAAAATGGCACAAAACTTAAAGAACCAATGAAGCATGAGATTCGAACACTCGTCTTTGAGTGAACAACAGAGACAACTAACCATTGAACCAAGTTGCCTAAAAATAATTTGAGGAAGTATGAGTAATTTTTTTAAAATTAGCATTTTGAGTTGGATGAAATAATTCATTCTCGTGAACTATGAGTTCTGTCTTCATCTCAAGTGACATATCTATCTTTAATTCATTGGTTTAGCTGTTGTTTTATAGTTTTAAAAGGTTAAATATTTAATACTCATCAACTTTTTTTGTTTTCAAAAAGTAGTAAGAAAAGGGCACAAAACTTTAAGAACCAATGCAACATGAGATTCGAACACTCGTTTTTGAGTGAATAGCAGAGACACCTAACTATTGAACCAAGATGCCTAAAAATAATTTGTTGAAATTGTAATATTGTAGAGGAAGCTGATTACTTTTTTAAAATTAGCATTTTCAGTTGGCTGAAATAATCCATTCTCAGGAACTAGGAGTTTTGCTTTCATCTCAAGTGACATATCTATCTTTAGTTCATTGGTTAGCTGTTGTTTTACAGTTTTAAAGGTTAAAGGTTCAATACTAGTCAACTTCTTTCGTTTTCAGAAAGTTGCAAGAAAATGGGACAAAACGTTCTCAGAAAGTAGCAAAAAATGGGACAAAACTTAAAAAACCAATGCAGCATGAGATTCGAGCGTTCGGCTTTGAGTGAACAACAGAGATGCCTAACCATGGAAAAGAAGCCTAAAAATAATTTACAAAAATTGCAATATTGTAGATGGTGCTTAATATTGTTTTTAAAATTAACATTTTGAGACATAACTATATCTTTAATGCATTGGTCTAGCTATTGTTTTACAATTTTAAAAGGTTAAAAGTTTAATACTCGTTAACTTTTTTTGTTTTCAAAAAGTAGCAATAAAATGGCACAAAGCTTAAAGAACCAATATAGCATTAGATTTGTACATTCGTCTTGGTGCCTAAGAATTGCACCAAGACGCCTAAAAATAATTTCCAAATTTTGCAATATTGCAGAGGATGCTAAGTACTTTTATAAAAAATCACCATTTTCAGGTGGCTGAAATAATTCATTCTCGGGAATTAGGAGTTTTATTTTCATTCAAGTGACGTATCTATCTTTAGTTTATAGGTTTAGCTGTTGTTTTACAGTTTTAAAAGGTTAAAAGCTCAATACTCGTCAGCTTCTTCCGTTTTCAAAATGTAGCAAAAAACCTAAAGAACTAATGCAGCATGAGATTCAAACACTCGGCTTTGCTGAACCAAGACACCAAAAATAATTTACAAAAATTGCAATATAGCAGAAGAAGCATAATACTGTTTTTAAAATTAGCATTTGAGTTGGCTGAAATAATTCATTCTCAGGTACTTCATCTCAAGTGACATAACTATATATAGTACGTTGGTTCAGTTGTTGTTTTATAGTTTTAAAAGGTTAAAGGTTCAATACTCGTAAAATTTTTTATTTTTAAAAATAGCAATAAAATGTCACAAAATTTAAAGAACCAATGCAACATGAAATTCGAATACTCATCTTTGAATGAACAACATAGACGCCTAAGAATTAAACTTAGATGTCTAAAAATAATTTGCAAAAATTGCAATATTGCAGAGGAAGCTGAGTACCTTTTTTAAAATTAGTGTTTTCAGTTGGGTGAAATAATTCATTCTTGGGAACTATAGTTTTATTTTCATCTCAAGTAATATATCTATCTTTAGTTCATTGGTGTAGCTATTGTTTTAAAATTTTAAAAGGTTAAAGGCTCAATACTCCTAAACTTCTTTCGTTTTCAAAAAGTAGCACAAAACTTAAAGAACCAATGCAAGATGAAATTCAAACACTTGTCTTTAAGTGAACAACAGAGACGCCTAACCATTGAACCAAGACGCCGAAAAATAATTTGCAGAAGAAGTTCAGTTCTTTTTTTAAAATTAGCATTTTGAGTTGGCTGAAATAATTCATTCTCAGGAACTAGGAGTTTTCTGTTCATCTCAAGTGACATATCTATCTTTATTTCATTAGTTTAGTTGTTGTTTTACTATTTTAAATGGTTAAATGCTCAATATTCGTCAAGTTATTTTATTTTCAAAAGGTAGCAAGGAAATTGCATAAAATTAAAGAACCAGTGCAACATGAGATTCGAACTCTCGTCTTTGAGTGAACACAAGAGATGTCGAACCATTGAACCAAGGCGCCTAAAAAAATTTGCAGAAATTGCAATATTGCAGAGGAAGCTAAGTACTTTTTTTTTGAATTAGCATTTTCGGTTGGCTGAAATAATTCATTCATAGGAACTAGGACTTTTGTTTTCATCTCGAGTGACATATCTATATTTAGTTCATTGGTTTAGATGTTGTTTTATAATTTTAAAAGGTTAAATGTTCAATACTCGTCAACTTCTTTTATTTTCAAAAAGTAGCAAGAAAATGGAACAAAACCTAAAGAACCAATGCAACGTGAGATTCGAACACTCGTCTTTGGGTGAACAATCGATACGCCTAACCATTGAACCAAGAAGCCCGACTATTTTGCAGAGTCACTTTATGTTATATATATGCATTTTTTCACACACACACACACATCCCCACCCCCACATATAGAAACAACAATAACAACTATCTAGTATAATCCCACAAGGTGGGGTCTGGGCAGGGTAATACGTATGCTGGCCTTACCCCTACCCGAAAGAGCAGAGAGGCTATTTCCAATCGGCTCTCGACTCAGGAGAAGGAAAATAAAAACAAAAGCAAAAACAGAAAAGCAAAAACAAGAGAGTATTAGTACCTCCATGATCATATAGACAATTATAAAAACATAAATCATAAACCATAAATAAAATGGCATGCAGTAATCTCAAAATATAAACCAATACGCAAATCATTTATAGAGAGCCCTACCAAACCCCCAAACCGTGAAAGAAGTGCGAAAGATACAAAGGGCCCATATCCGTCAACCCTGATACTAGACCTCCAGACTCTCCTATCAAGGGCCATGTCCTCGAAAATTTGCATTCTAGCCATGTCATGCCTAATCACCTCTTCCCAATACCTCTTGGGCCTCCCTCTGTCTCGACTTGTGCCAACCACCGCCAGCCACTCACAACACCTCACCGGGACATCGGGACTCCTAATCCACGCGTCCGAACTACCTAAGCCTTGCTTCTCGCATCTTCTCATCCACTAAGGCCACCCCCACATTTTCCTAAATGACTTCATTCCTAATCTTATCCAATATGGTGAGCCCGCACATCCACCTGAGCATCCTCATCTCCGCAACCTTCATTCTCTGAACATGAAAATTTTTAACCGGCCACCACTCCGCCCCTTACAGCATGGCAGGTCTAACCACAGCTCTACAAAATTTCTCCTTAAGTTTCTGTGGCACTTTTTTGTCACACAAGACTCATGATGCAAGCCTCCATTTCGACCACCCCACCCCTATACGATGGGTGACATCCCCACCGATCTCTCCGTCCCCCTGAATCACCGACCCAAGATATCAGAAACTGTCCCTCTTGGCGATGACCTGAGATCTAAGCTTCACGTCCCTGTCCACATCTCTTGGCTCAGCGCTAAACTTGCACTCCAGGTATTCTGTCTTAGATCTGCTTAGTTTGAAACCCTTAGACTCGAGAGTTTGTCTCCAGACCTCCAACCTCTCATTAACACCAACCCTCGTCTCGTCTATAAAGACAATGTCATCCACAAATAGCATACACCATAGCATATCTCCTTGAATATGGTGTGTTAGAGCATCCATCACCAAAGCAAATAAGAGCGGGCTAAACGCAGATCCTTGGTGAAGCCCCATAACCACCGGGAAATGGTCTGAGTCGCCACCCACCGTCCTAACCCTAGTTTTAGCACCATCGTACATGTCCTTGATCGCTCTGATGTAGGCTTCCGACACACTCTTCGCCTCCAGGCACCTCCATAGCACCTCCCTTGGGACCTTGTCGTACGCCTTCTCCAAGTTGATAGACACCATGTGCAGGTCCTTCTTCTTATCCCTAAACTGTTCTACCAATCTCCTCACAAGGTGAATAACTTCTGTAGTGGAGCGGCCCGGCATGAAACCGAACTAGTTTACGGATATAGATGCCATCTCCCTAACCCTTACCTCAACCACCCGCTCTCAAACTTTAATGATGTGGCTTAGTAATTTGATACCCCTATAGTTGTTGCAACACTGGACATCCCCTTTGTTCTTAAACAAGGGCACCACTATACTCAACCTCCACTCCTTCGGCATCCTCTTAGTCCTGAAAATCACATTGAACAGTAGGGGTGGGCATAAAATCCGAAAAACCGAATTCCGAACCAGACCGAATTATTTCGGTATTTCGATTTCGGTTTTTTTCGGTATTTTGGTCTAATTCGGTTCTAAAATTTCGGTATTTCGGTATGGTCCTCGGTATTAGAATTCTTAAATTTTTGTATTTCGGTTAAACCGAAATACCAAGGTTTAATAGGCCTTTTTATTTCTTTACCCAACCAGTCAGCCCACTTTACCCAATACTTGCCTACTAGCCCATCACCCAGCCCAACCACAAGCCCTAAATCTCCTCTTCCAGCCCAACTTTCTAACATCTAGCCTTTATCATATGTTTCTAAGAGAGATATAATACAACTTGTGGTAAGGAAAACTAAGACTCTTACTAGTCACTGCCGATACTCCAAGAGCAACGGATTCAGGGCTATAATTCTCACTAGCCACTGCTGTCACACCTCCTTTTTACGCACCCGCGAGAGCGCGAGGGAGTTTTTCCAATTAAAGGACAATCGACACGGGATTAATTTAATTAATTTAGAGTCGCCACTTGGGAGATTTATGGTGTCCCAAGTCACCGGTTGAATCCCGAATCGAGGAAAAGAATGACTCTGTTTAACAGTCTGCGAATCAGAAATCCGAATAAGGAATTCTGTTAACCCGGGAGAAGGTGTTAGGCATTCCCGAGTTCCGTGGTTCTAGCACGGTCGCTCAATTATCGTACTTGGCTTCTTTATCTGATTTTATAAGATGCCTTAACTTAATGTGCAAATTTTAATTTTTAACCTCTTATGATATTATTATTATAAAAATTATTATCATTATTATTTTTACAAAGAATTGCAACGTCGTGAAAATGTATCTCGAACCACGTCGCACCAGTGCACCCGTGGTTGTCAACACATTTCGACTCCGTTGGGACTTGGATTTGGGTCACATAAATGTGCACCCGAGTTTAGGAATGTATTATTATTAAACACGCGCCTAAAAAGTCTATCGTGTTGTTAACTTTAGGAAAGACCGTGAAATTCACTGAACGGTCATTCCGAGTCTAGATTTCTTATTACAATAATTGAGGGCCCCGTGCATTTTTGTTTTCTAACGAGGCTCATCTCATTATTCATTAAAGGGCCATACTACGATTTTCTATTAAAGATTTGTCTCTAAAAGGCTCTAATTATTTGTTATTTGCTTTATTTTTATGTCACTAGGAGACTTTTATGATGTTTAAACTTATTAGTGACGTCTTTAGGCCTGTAGGACTGAATGATTTAAAATTCACATGTTCAATGTTTTAAGTGAAGATACTCTGCCGTATTGCCGTTTTAACTTATTTGATATCCAAGTTCGTATTTTAGGGAGTAATTCATTATCGAGATACAAGTCTATTTAAGCAATCCAATAGTTCGGTGGTGATTGTTATACCTACTATATCGATATTATGTGGCCATGTTGTTAGAGTTTTAAAAAAAACAATTTCAAATCTCTGTAGCTAATCTTATCCATATGTAATGTAATCCCTAAAGGAACAGAAATCTAAACCATACAATAATCAATGTCTTCAACATAGCTAACATAATAACACTACTTCAAATTAAGCAACTATTTATTATCTATCACAAGTTATATATCAACTATCTAAACCATAGTCACTGGCAGTAATTTAGAGTAAATCAACTAACTTAGCTGTCCAACTCTCGATTACATATGTCAAGCAGTCCAAATTTCACAACAGATCTCTTAAATCAATAGCAATTCATAAACGAAAAACAGTAAAGTCAACAGAGATCAATAAGCAAAGGGAACAATCACTTCAATTTATTTCCATAAGCCCGAAGTTACAAATGTGTACCTGAAATGGTAATGGGAGGAGAGGATCAGCAACAGTAATACCAACAGCAATACAACAGCAAGGATCGAATGTGGTTCAAACAGTTGACAACCCAGGAACAATTGCAGCAGAACCAAACAGTTACGCCAACACCAAACCAATATGAATTTCTAGCAATATATGCAATGATTTTTAACTTGTAAAACCCAGCAGTGATAACCGACCCTCAGATTCCCAATTGAACTTGAAACTGAACAGGAATTCAATGGGACAGTATGTTAAACTTATACTAGAATGGTATTGAATCTGTTTTTGACTCCCAAGGGCTAAATCTTAACTCAATGTTTTAACTCTCTATTTCTCAAATGAATCCCTATTCTGTCCTCTCTGTTTGTGTTCTTCTCCTTACCCCTTTCTCTTAAGCTCAACAGGCTCTTAAGTGCCCTCCTATTCTGTTTTCCTTCTTTTAGAAATGCTCTCCCCAAAAAAAGATCCCCATCCCTATCAATGTCTATTATACTTATAGTTAACAGGACACCCCAAGCCAAGAGAATCAGAAACTCTAACATACAATAATCAACAGACACCCTCTGCCCATGCTCTGCCTGCCAGCCCAGTATATTCCCCTGGGCAGACCCATTCCTCTGCCTAGCCCATGCTCTGCCAGCCCACTATAAGTGCCTTATACCATAGGCTTTAGTTAAATAATAACAGGAGACAGCTGGTGGTGCACTCTGCTGTACAGCAGGTTCCACCAGCAGTCTTGATGCCTTACCCCTTTCAATTAACCATTCAAACCTACATCAATCACACACTATATCCAACACCCTCATTAACTCAGAATCCAGCATCGATATCAATCAGCTATAACCAATTCGAATTCCTAATTCGAAACATTACAATTCAATCTTCAATTCGACAGAAGTTCAAACATGGAATTGATCGGTATTAACACTAATGTCCTACTGCTCTAAACAATATTTATAACTATTCGACGATATTCGTTTAATCGATTATAACACCTAGAATCGATAACACACAGTCGATTGGATAAAATTTTGATTCAGCAGTGTGTCGGACTCCACAGTGCCTCGGCAGAACATGGGTTAACATAGGAACATGGTGCGACTTTGATAATCGAATTGCATACGCACTCAATTACAACTATTATCATACAATCAAAATAGAAACAAGTTGGTCGACCAAATAAAGGGGTCTTATTGGAGATGAAAACAGAAGAATAACGGAAAAAACACAAAGATAAAAATTCACAAGCTTAACAAATGAAATAAGAAAAGAGAAATACCGCGCAAGATGAATATCCTAAACTTGAACGGACCTCGGACCCGTCTTCAACTCGAACTTGGACTTTTGAAGTCGAAAAGAACTTAATCGAAGTATTTTCAACCGAAAATACTCCGATTAAGGTCTATTAGACTCCGAATCTTGACCCAATCGGACGAATTTTAGCCCTTGGATTTTTAGGGTTCTTGTCCGGTTCTTTAAACTAAAATTCGAGAGGATTGGGAATGATTTGAGATAAGATGAAGATGGATTCGAAGAGTAGGGGGTGAGGCGGTTGTGTGGCGTGGTTGTGGACGGCCGGCGAGGCCTTGCCGCCGGGTTTCAGGCGAGATGTAGTCCGGCGGCTAGGGTTTTGGTGAGAGATATACGCGAGGGGTCTGTTTGTGCGGCTGAAGCAGGGGAGCAAGGGTTTGGGGGGGGCTTTTTGGTTTTTGGTATATTAAAAGGGGTGGGTTGATCTTGACCGTTGGATCAACGTTGATGGATGGCTGGGATTGTTTTGACACTTATTGGACCGGGCGGGGGGCTGGGCGCTGGGCTGGGGGACTGGGCTGGGATTATTTTGGCTTTTGGGCTTGGGGTTTAATTATAAATTGGCCCAATTCTATCTCTTTAATATTAGACTCCATGATATATTACATATATATGTATATATATATAGATATATATATATATATATATATGTATATATATATATATATATATATATGCATATGTATATATATATAGATATATATATATATATATAATATATATATATTAACTTGTAACACAATTACATTTTCCACTACAATTATCCTACATAATTACATATCACCTAAAAATGTAAATCACATAATTTCGATGTCAAACGCTAAAAATGCAAAACTTAGCATATATTTTTTTGTATTTTTAATTTAAATAAATAAACGTGCACACAAAAGATAAAATAACACAAAATCACAAAAATCATACCCAACACGAAACTATTTTTGTTTTTTTTTTTTTTTGAATTTTCTGGGAGTACTTCTCAAGTAAGGCAAAAATCACGTGCTCACAGCTGCCCCTCTTTGCGCGTAAACACGCAGAGTTTTCGTGCAAAGATAAATGAGCGGATATAAGCGATTTTTTCCCATTCGAGCACTCCGTATGAAGCATTTTGGAAAAGTTTTGACCGAACCTTGCTTCAAAGGTCTCCTACATATCCCCGGCTAAAAGGGAATCAGGTCAATGTAGTTCGGGAAGTTCTGGTAGCTGGGACTACCATGACTGTTGCGATCTCGCTGTTACTGCTGTTACTGCTATTACCGCTGTTGCCACTGCTTAGCTGACCTCCTTGTTACACCGTACTAAGCAACAAAACACGAAGCTAGACTAAGTTACAGTACTACAAATTCTTATCTATCCTTTTTAACTTGATCTTGTCGCGCTCCTTGCCATCATGTCTGACTTGGTGTTTCTTCTGACGCTTCTTCTAATTATTCTGCTTCGAAGTCTGAATCTATCTTTCTGATCCTTGTTGCCTTCCTTCCGATTTTGAATTTGAATTCCTGCTGGGGATTTCTGTTATACTCCACTGCTTCCCTCAAACAACTTCGAAAGTAAATTGCCACTCCATTATCCAGGCGGGCTCCCTGACCTCAACTATTACTTCAAAATTAAATCGCCACTCCATTCTCCAGGCGGGCTCCCTGACTTCAACTGCTACTTCAAAATTAAATCGCCACTCCATTCTCCAGGCGGGCTCCCCGACTTCAACTACAACTTCAAAATTAAATCGCCACTCCATTCTCCAGGCGGGCTCCCTGACTTCAACTACTACTTCAAAATTAAATCGCCACTCCATTCTCCGGGCGGGCTCCCTGACCTGACTACAACTTCAAAATTAAATCGCCACTCCATTCTCCGGGCGGGCTCCCTGACTTCAACTACTACTTCAAAATTAAATCGCCACTCCATTCTCCAGGCGGGCTCCCCGACTTCAACTACTACTTCAAAATTAAATCGCCACTCCATTCTCCGGGCGGGCTCCCCGACTTCAACTACTACTTCAAAATTAAATCGCCACTCCATTCTCCGGGCGGGCTCCCCGACTTCAACTACTACTTCAAAATTAAATCGCCACTCCATTCTCCGGGCGGGCTCCCCGACTTCAACTACTACTTCAAAATTAAATCGCCACTCCATTCTCCGGGCGGGCTCCCGACTTCAACTACTACTTCAAAATTAAATCGCCACTCCATTCTCCGGGCGGGCTCCCCGACTTCAACTACTACTTCAAAATTAAATCGCCACTCCATTCTCCGGGCGGGCTCCCCGACTTCAACTACTACTTCAAAATTAAATCGCCACTCCATTCTCCGGGCGGGCTCCCGACTTCAACTACTACTTCAAAATTAAATCGCCACTCCATTCTCCGGGCGGGCTCCCGACTTCAACTACTACTTCAAAATTAAATCGCCACTCCATTCTCCAGGCGGGCTCCCCGACTTCAACTACTACTTCAAAATTAAATCGCCACTCCATTCTCCGGGCGGGCTCCCCGACTTCAACTACTACTTCAAAATTAAATCGCCACTCCATTCTCCGGGCGGGCTCCCGACTTCAACTACTACTTCAAAATTAAATCGCCACTCCATTCTCCGGGCGGGCTCCCCGACTTCAACTACTACTTCAAAATTAAATCGCCACTCCATTCTCCGGGCGGGCTCCCCGACTTCAACTACTACTCACTGATTTCATCCTATCTTGATTACCTTCCTTGCCTCTTGTACCATCTACTTCTTCCTGCGTTGCCTCCCGGACCACCTTCTCTTCTGAATTATCCTGTCTTGGGATTGCTTTCCCCCGGTCGTATTGCTTTTCTTCTGGCTGCTGGGGATATTTTTGGAACTGTTTACTCGCCTGCTGGGGGTGATACTGCTGAGGAAGTATTCTTTGTTTCCTTCACCCCTCATGCTCTTCCTTCTTCCCATACCTCCTGTGGGACTCACGCTTTTGCCTCCTCGAGCAAATTATGGAATGTAATACTGCTAGGGGAATCTCGAAGCCATGGTTTTATTTTCCCCACAACTGCTGGGGATGATACCAAGCCCAAATAATACCCCATCGTGTCGTCTAGCCTTTCTCAAAACTATTCCGCTCGGAGCCGGTACTTCCCGAAATCTCGTATTGCTTTCTACCCTTATCCTCTGAGTCTTGCTTTCCGGAAAATTTTCGCAATAGGAGAAAATTTTCTGCCCCAGTTTGATAAACTTCTGGACGGTATGCTTTTCTGCCAACGGACCCTCTTTTCCTGCTTTAAATCAAAGAAAAATTGTTAGTTTCAAAACGCCGCGAGTGGTCGTGCCACTCTTGTCGAGGCCATTCTCTTTCAGCTGCTTGGCCTCTCTCGAACTTTGAGGGCGACGTTGACGCTTGCTTGGGACGATGCTTTTTCCACGAGCGACCTCTCGTCTTTCCTTTTATTCCACTCTTTGGTTTGATCCGACTCTTTTTAGCCGGTGATCTGTTGCGTGAAATCATCTTTCGGACACGCCATATGTGTCCATCACACTCCATAATTCTTGCGAACCTTCCACTCAGCCTGTCATCCCAATCTTACTATCGTAACGACTTCTGTCTTATTGCCTCGTTCCATGCCTATTCACTTTCAATATACCGCTTTGGGAGACTTGGTAGTAAGCTTTGAAAAATCAATTTTCGAAAATGAAAGAAAAGAAAAGAATATTGACCGCAAATGACAAAAGAAGAGAAAAACTTTTCTGAACTCAAAAATAGGAAAACTTATCTGAATGTGTGCCTGATCCAATGTTATGCCGCGCCTTTGAGATTAAACTACCCAGTCTATTCATATCAATCACTTTCTGATGCCGCGTTCTGCTAGAGGTAAACGGATGTCCAAACCTTGTCTCATGCAGACATCTTGCAACTATCTCGTCCTGTCACCTCACAATGCCCTTCAAAGGGTTTTCACTAATGAGATTCTCTCATTTCTCTCTATCTCCCGTCGCCTTAAGGTGCCCGTAAAGGTTTTCACCGTAAGACTCTCTCATTTTACTTCTCTCAACTTCCTTCGCCTTAAGGTGCCCGCGAGGGTTTTCACCGTTAAGACTCTCTCATTTATGCTTTCTTTCCTTGCGGCGGGGTATCACCCATGAGATTCCCTCTAGAGCGTTATCCCCTTTCGTCTTGTGCATCCTGGATTCAATCGAGGGTCGGGATGTCACTCTTGGCTTTCATTCACATGACTTGGCACTTCTCAAATACTGATCGAGAGGTCTTTCTGGTTCTTAATATGGTTTCTGCGCGTGAGGCCGAAGAAAGGGGTTTAGCCTCAACGGTTAGCTTATTACAACTTTCGGAATCCACACTATCTTTCCAACGAAACAATGACTTCTGCCCCAGTTTTGTTGCTTGGGGGATTTTTGATTTTTATTTTATTATGACCGAGCCGTGTGGCGCCTACGTATCCTTCTTGAGGAATCAGGTCGAACGTAGTTCACTTTTTCTTGTATTACTTCTTTGTTTCTTTTCTACTCTGTTACACATCTTCCTTGATGATTCCGAAAGAGGGTATATGAAAGAACAATTAAGGCTCAAATGGGGAAACAAAGGTTAAAGTGTTTGGGTAGTAGAAAAATTGCCTCTGTCATTTCATTCTCCGAAAAATGCCAAATACACACAAACGAAACCAAATGTTGACAAATGCATTAAAGAGTTACACATAATATCTCTTAACTGCATCAGAATTGATAGCCATATCGGTGCATCTTCCCTCAACATCAGTCAGACATAGAGCGCCGTTGGATAATACTCTAGTCACCACAAAAGGTCCCTGCCAATTTGGAGCGAACTTGCCTTTCGCCTCGGCCTGATGTGGTAGAACTCTCCTCAGCACATGCTGTCCCACTTCGAATCTCCTGGGACGTACCTTCTTGTTATATGCTCTCGCCATTCTCTTTTGATACAATTGGCCGTGACATACTGCTGTCAATCTCTTTTCATCGATCAAGTTCAATTGCTCTAATCGGGTTTTGACCCACTCGTCGTCATCAATCTCAGCTTCAGCGACGATTCGGAGGGATGGAATCTCAACTTCTGCGGGTATTACTGCTTCGGTCCCGTATACCAACAAGTAAGGAGTTGCACCTACCGAAGTCCGGACGGTAGTGCGATAACCCAACAGCGCAAATGGTAACTTTTCATGCCACTGCCTAGACCCTTCTATCATCTTCCTCAATATCTTCTTTATGTTCTTGTTTGTCTGCCTCGACCGCACCGTTTGCTTTTGGGCGATACGGTGTGGAATTTCGGTGTGTAATCTTGAACCGTTGACATACCTCTTTCATCAATCCACTGTTAAGATTTGCACCGTTATCTGTAATGATCATCTTCGGAATTCCGAACCTACAAATGATGTGGGAGTGTACGAAGTCCACTACCGCCTTCTTGGTCACTGATTTGAATGTTTTGGCCTCCACCCACTTGGTGAAATAATCAATCGTTACCAGAATGAACCTGTGACCATTGGAAGCCGCAGGCTCAATAGGTCCAATAACATCCATACCCCATGCGACAAACGGCCATGGTGCCGACATTGTATGCAATTCAGTCGGCGGAGAATGAATCAAATCTCCGTGTATCTGACACTGATGACATCTTCGCACGAAACTTATACAATCCCGCTCCATAGTGAGCCAATAGTATCCTGCTCGAAGAATCTTCTTTGCCAATACGTATCCGCTCATGTGTGGTCCGCAAACTCCCGAGTGTATATCCGTCATCACTGTTGTGGCTTGACTTGCATCTATACATCTCAACAATCCCAAATCCGGGGTCCTTTTGTATAGCACCCCTCCACTAAGGAAAAATCCGTTCGCCAACCGCCGAATAGCTCGCTTTTGATCTCCAGTTGCTTGTTCTGGGTATACTCCTAACCTGAGGTATTCCTTGACATCATGAAACCACGGCTCACCATCCACCTCTTCCTCTATCACATTACAATAAGCATGTTGATTCCGGACATGGATATGTAACGGATCGACACGAACCTTGTCCGGGTGATGTAGCATTGATGCTAAAGTAGCCAACGCGTCGGCAACCTCATTATGCATCCTTGGGATGTGCCTGAACTCTACCGATCGAAAGCGTTTGGTCAAATCATGCAAACACCGACGATATGGGATAAGCTTTAAATCTCTGGTTTCCCATTCTCCCTGAATCTGATGTACCAGAAGGTCCGAGTCCCCCAAGACCAAGACGTCCTGTACATCCATGTCCACCGCTAATCGCAGCCCCAAGATACATGCCTCGTACTCGGCCATATTATTGGTACAGTGAAAACGCAGTTGAGCAGTAACAGGATAATGATGTCCTGTTTCAGATATGAGCACGGCCCCTACTCCGACTCCTTTTGCGTTCGCCGCTCCGTCGAAGAAGAGCTTCCACCCTGGATCCTTGGTTAGTTCTAACCCCTCAATTTGCAACACCTCCTCATCCGGAAAATACGTCCTCAAAGGTTCGTATTCGTCATCAACGGGATTTTCAGCTAAGTGATCGGCCGGGGCTTGAGCTTTCATAGCCGTCCTTGTCACGTATATGATGTCGAATTCCGTGAGTAATATTTGCCACTTTGCTAACCTCCCTGTAGGCATGGGTTTCGGAAAATATACTTCAACGGATCCAACCGCGAAATGAGGTACGTGGTATAAGAAGACAAGTAGTGTTTCAGCTTTTGGGCTACCCGAGTTAGGGCGCAACATGTCTTTTCCGGATGAGTGTACTTGACCTCGTGGACTGTAAACTTCTTATGAGGTAGTAAATGGCCCGTTCCTTCCTGCCGGTAAGATCATGCTCCCCCAGTACGCAGCCAAACGAATTCTCCAAAACCGTTAGATAAAGAATCAGGGGTCTACCCGGCTCGGGCGGAACTAGTACGGGTGGATTTGACGGATACCCTTTGATCCGGTCAAACGCTTCATGACATTCTGCCGTCCATTCTATCGCGGCGTCTTTCTTCAATAGGCGGAATATGGGTTCACGAGTTGCCGTAAGCTGGGCAATAAACCTACTGATGTAATTCAACCTTCCCAACAGACTCATTACCTCTGTTTTATTCTTCGGCGGGGGTAACTCCTGAATGGACTTAATCTTGGAAGGGTCCAACTCAATGCCCCGTCGGCTGACGATGAATCCTAGCAACTTTCCTGACGGAACTCCGAATGCGCATTTGGCTGGATTGAGCTTGATGTCGTATCTTCGAAGTCTTTGAAAGAACTTCCTGAGGTCAGCAACGTGGTCTTCTTGACGCCTAGATTTTATGATCACATCATCCACGTACACCTCAATTTCCTTGTGTATCATGTCATGGAATACCGTAGTCATCGCCCTCATATATGTTGCTCCCGCATTCTTCAAACCGAACGGCATCACTCGGTAGCAATAAGTTCCCCACGGTGTGATAAAAGCCGTCTTTTCTGCGTCCTCTTCATCCATCAAAATCTGATGATATCCCGCATAACAATCCACAAAGGATCCGATTTCGCGTCCGGCGCAATTATCAATCAGGATATGGATATTGGGAAGTGGGAAATTATCCTTAGGACTCGCCTTGTTGAGATTGCGATAGTCCACGCATACCCTGATCTTTCCGTCTTTCTTTGGCACCGGTACTACGTTAGCCAACCATTCAGGGTATCGAGTGACACGAATGACTTTCGCCTGCAACTGCTTGGTTACCTCCTCCTTAATCTTCACACTCATCTCCGTCTTGAATTTCCGCAGCTTTTGCTTGACGGGAGGATATGCCGGATCGGTGGGTAATCTATGAACCACTAGATCAGTGCTGAGTCCTGGCATGTCGTCGTACGACCATGCGAAAATATCTTTAAACTCCATGAGTGTTTTGATCAATTCTTCTCTCGGATTGGGTTCAATATGGACACTTATCCGGGTTTCTTTGACGTCATCCGCATTCCCTAGATTAACGGCCTCAGTATCATTTAAATTCGGTTTGGGTTTTTCCTCGAAGTGACTTAATTCTTCACCGATTTCTTCTTCGGCTTCATCATCGCCGTACTCCGACTCACTCTCGTCACTTCTTATTTCATGTGTTATTATTTCCAAACCCGATTGACTTTCTAGACTGGGTTGATTAATCTTTAAGCACGCCATATCATTAAGATCAGTTGCAAGAAGGCTGTTCGGAAAAGTAAAAAGAAGGAAAAAGATAAACAAAATTAGACGCGAAGGAACCACATTTCTTTAATGGGAATTGTACAAAGGGAAAACAAACTGCAAACTTAAATCAAAAATGAACTAAAAACAAAGGGATTTTACTCCGGGGACAAGCCCCCAATACAAAATTTCGAAAGAAAAACAATCCAAGACAAACTACCAAGACTCCTTCCGGACAGGGAGAGGAGTAGCCTTCCAGTTATTCAGTTTTGCCTTTGGTCCCACAAATTGTATCTCGGCATGACTGGATCCTTCACCATCTTCGAGCATACATACATCTGTGAATAGGTTTTCGAACTTCCTGAAGAACTCTTCGTCTGTCCTGACCGTAGGACCGGGAATCTTTGGCGCCGGATGTCCTCTTGCTCCGGACCTGACAAGAGATTGGGAAAGGCGTGGAATAGGCTTTGGGAGCACCCATGTTTTCTGCTTGCTCCTCTTTGCTCGCCGGATGTCCTCTGAGGTTGGCTGGAATCCCAAGCCGAAGGTTCCCAAGTTCTCGACCACTGATACCGGTTGTACAATTCCTTGCAGAGATGCACCTAGCCCTTTACCGGGTACGAAACCATGTCGCAACATTTCATGCGCCACCATGACATCCGCAGTAATTGTTCCGTCGCCGGGAATACATTCCCCTTCCGGAACTCGGTGGGCGGACACCACATCGCAGACCTGATACACCCACGGCCCAACATCTTCTTCTGTTTCAACAAAGGGAATGATGGTGCCCGATTGTGGATCGTTCTCTCCATGGACGACGATCTCCTGCTGGTCCCATTCAAACTTGACGAGCTGGTGTAAGCTGGATGGAACTGCTCTTGCGGCATGAATCCATGGTCGCCCTATTAGGAGGTTATATGACACCACCATGTCCAACACCTGGAATTCCATGGTGAACTCCACTGGCCCGATTGTCAAGACTAGCACTATGTCACCAACCGACGCTTTGCCTCCTCCGTCGAACCCTCGGACACATACCCTGTTCTCGCGTACCCTGCCGATGTCTACCTTCAATTTGCCCAGTGTAGAGAGAGGACAAATGTTAGCACTGGACCCATTATCGACCAAGACTTTGGTAACCACCGCCTCTTCACACTTCACCGTAAGATATAAAGCCCGGTTATGCTCAGTGCCTTCCTCAGGCAACTCGTCATCGGTGAAGGTGATCCGATTTGCTTCGAAGATCCTATTGGCGATCTTCTCCAAATGGCTCACTGAGATTTTATCCGGTACATGTGCCTCATTCAGGACTTTCATCAATGCTTGCCGATGTTCTTCAGAATGTATCAGCAAGGATAGCAATGATATTTGCGCCGGAGTCTTCTTCAATTGCTCTAAGACGGAGTAGTCGTGCAGCTTCATCTTTTTCAAGAATTCTTCCGCTTCTTCATCAGTGACCGGCTTTTTCAATACTGCCGGAGTGGTCTTCCTCAATTCCGCAGGGGCAAAACATCTCCCCGAGCGGGTCAACCCTTGGGCTTCACAAACTTCCTCTTTCACCTCCTTTCCTCTGTAGGTCGTTGTAATCCGAGCATAATTCCATGGGACAGCCCGGCTATCAGTTACTGGCAACTGTGTTGCCGGCTGGATGATGAAAGGATCCATTCGAACGCCTGCTACTGTCAAAATGGGCTTGATTGCTGCCCCTGGTACAACTATCTTGGCCGGCTTCACCGGTGCTTCGTTCACACTTCCCTTTCCTGCTTCCGATTCTCCTGGTATGTCTTTCTTGCAACTGGGCGACTCATCACAGCTTGGCCCTTTTCTCGTTCCTGCCCGCTAGATTTGATCATCATTACCATCTGAGAGGCTTTCTCCTTTCCTTCCTCCGCCCGTACCAACTCGATCATATTGGTCTCATGATGAGTTGGAAGCGGGTTTTGGTTGATGTTGGGCTCTGTTGGAGTCTGGACCTCAATCCTGCGAGTATCAATAAGCTCCTGGATGGCCGTCTTTAGCCTCCAACACTTTTCTGTATCGTGCCCCGGACATCCCGAGCAGTAGGCACAATTTACTGAATGGTCCAGGTTCTTCGGGAGGGGGTTTGGTAGCTTAGCTTCAACCGGATTTAGCAACCCTACTTGCTTCAACCGGTGGAACGGACTGGTGTAAGACTCTCCTAAGGGAGTGAAAGTCTTTGGCCTCGGCGCCCGGTCGCCCCTGAATGCTTGGTTCGGACGGAAACTCGCGCCCGAGGGGTTTCTGTAAGCTCTTGGGGGTGGGTGATTGTTTTGCGGGTTCGGTGCACGCCACGGTGCATGAACAGGAGGTGCAGAATAGGATTGTGCATGGTGGACAGTAAAATGAGGATCAAGTGCGGGATAATAATGTTGCGGGTGGCTATATGGGTTGTGAGAGTAGTTTTGGTGGTGAGGTTGGGGTGGGCTATATTGGGGTGCGGGGCCTCTATTTCCGAACCATGCCCCGGACTCGACGGCCGCAACTTCCTCTCTCCTCTTTTTCCCCAGTACTCCTCCAGTACCACTTTGGATAGCCTGAGTGGTGGCTTTCAGTGCTGAGTAACTCATGATCTTGTTGGCCTTCAAACCCTCCTCGATCATACCCCCCATTTTTATCACCTCGGTGAATGATTTGCCTACGGACGTTACCAGATGTCCGAAGTAGGTGGGCTCTAATGTCTGCAAGAAGTAGTCCACCATCTCGCTCTCTCTCATCGGTGGATCCACCCTGGCCGCCTGTTCCCTCCATCGGAAACCAAATTCCCTGAAGCTTTCAGCAGGCTTCTTCTCTATTTTCAGCAATGATAGGCGGTCGGGGATTATCTCAAGATTGTATTGGAACTGGCCGATAAAAGCTTGAGCCAGATCATCCCACGTAAACCATCTACTAGGATCCTGTCTAGTGTACCACTCCAACGCCGATCCTCCCGGACTCTGGCCGAAGTAGGCTATCAGAAGCTCGTCCCGTCCTCCGGCCCCTCTCATTTTACTGCAAAACCCCCGCAGGTGGGCCACTGGGTCACCATGCCCCTCGTATAGGTCGAATTTGGGCATTTTAAATCCTGCTGGCAACTGGACGTCCGGAAATGGACACAGATCCTTATAGGCGACGCTGACCCGGTTGCCTAAACCGTGCATGTTCCTGAAGGACTGCTCCAGGCTTTTAACTTTTCTGGCAACTTCCTCGTGTTCCGAACTTTGGAAGTGTTTTTCCGGTTCTGCCGGATTATCCCAGTGAGGTGTATGTGATTGTGGTTCAGGAGCCCTGAAAGTAGGCTCCGGAGGGTAGTAAGAGTTGTCATGGATCTGAACATACGGCTCGCTGGCCGGCCTTTGCAGAGGAGCAGGTGGAGGTGCCACAAAAACAGGGGTGGCTGGAGGAGGATTTGGTTTGGTTGGTGGAATGTGGGTGGCATATGGATTTTCCCCCTGAAAGTATGGATAGCTCGGGGCGCTTGTTGAAGGATCGATGGGCGGATGTTCCGGAGCTGAGGCGAGAGTAGGGCGGTTTGGTGAAGACTGTTCCCTGGCCCAGGCCAGGTGCATCTCTGTTATCTGTTGTTTTAACCGGTCTACCTCTTCTTTCATGATTTGTAGCTCGGATTTTTCTTCCTCAAGACTCTTGCCGGAACTCGACATGCTTACTGTAACTGGTCCTTTGGATCTAGTACGGTAGTGATGGCTGGCCAGGATATTCTGTCAAACCAACTGCTAAACTTTCTGAAATGGTAACAAACTTGTTAGTTCACCGAGTTTGACAGATATGTTATAGCACGTTGGATGCAATGCACCTAACCAAATAACCCTTTCTACATGTACTCTTTAACATGCGTCATTCCGGCCCTTTTTCTTTTCTTTTTCTTTTTCTTTTTCCTTTTTTTTTCTTTTTCGACTATCTTTGCAAGCCTTATTGTTATTTAACCTTTGGATTCTTTTTCTTTCTTTTTAGTGGTGGTCGAATCTTATGTGGATTGCCTACGTATCACGACCCCGCGTGAATCAGACCGAGCGTAGTTCTGGTAACAAGATTGTGGCAAAATTCAGTAACTTTTATATCAAATAAACCGTGTAGTTACAAAACACGTCTTACAACAATCAGCAAAACAAAAGAAAATGCTTGACTTGGGAAAGTAAAGATAAAAATGCCAGCTAGCTTGACTCAACATTTCAAAATACATTTTCAATCAAAAATCTAATGCCCTAAAATCCCTGGGGGCCCGCGAGGCATCATTCGGCCTTGCCGCGGGCCTTGGTGTGAGGTCCTTGTGCAGTTCCCTCAACTCTTCCATGATCCGATGAACATAACCCATAATTGAAGCGAAAAGGTCGGCGCGGGGCATTCGTTCGCAAGCTAGGCACTTCATGGTGACATAGTGCCCGATTTCTCCAATTCTATCCTTGATCATGTCCCTTTCTCCGAGTAGCCGCTCTATTTGCTGGTTTTTCGCCCCCAACCTTCGAGCATTGTTGGTGACTTGGTCTAGGAGCCTATCCACTTGTCCTTGCAGTCGGGCCATCAAATTGTGGCAGCGGTCGAGGTCTGCTCTGGCATCTTGGGCTTGCTTAAAAACCCGCTCTCTGAGGACAACATTTGCTTCCCTTAAACTGGTGACGATATCAGTGTAATCCTCTTCCACCCGTTGTAGGTGAAGTGCATGTTGATGTGCCTCCTTTCTCCAGCTAGCTCGGATCCTCGCTATTTGGGCCTTAGACTCTTCCAATTCTCTTTGGACATCGGCAACCTGGCTTTTCAAACCCTTTATCAATTTTTCGTCCGCCCGACTCCTCAACTGTCTGTCAGCATCCCTTTTCATTTGCTGGATTTGAGCTCTCAGAAAGTCATTTTCTTGTGCCAACTTCTTTTTATCTCCTTCGTTGGCGGCGGCTTGCACATCCCTTTCAAATTGAAGATCTTGGACCCGTTGCTCTATCTTGCCGATCCTGGTTTTGTAAACCTCTTCCTTAGCCAACCAGTCCCATTGGTCTTGGGACGCTTCGGCAAATTCCCTGAGGTGAGGTCTTTTGGCTGGTCTTTCCCCCGACGTTTCTCCTTTGTACCAAGTAAGATATCTAGGTGCAACCTCTCCTCTAGCTCGATCATGCACACAAGTGTTTGCCTCTAGATATTGGCATTTGCTCCAGATCTGGCGGACCCTCGCTTCCGGGAATTGACCGTCGGGACCAATTTCAATAACATGGGTACTCAGGTCTTCTTCTTTGGGTACTATCTGGCACCTCCCGAGCTGTCTCAACACCCGATGGGGCGCATAAGGTTGAATGCTTTTAAGTCCCATTAAGAGAAAGGGGGACTTAGCTGCTGGCATGTACACGATTCTGTCTATCCGCAACCAACCCAACGTCCATTGTATTTGGCTTGCGTTGAGAGCCTGAAAGTATGCCCTCCATGCCAATGTTCCTTCAGGCAAGACGACCCTATCAATCCTTGTATAGAATTCGCTTATGCAAGTTTTCTCAACTAGACCATATCTCAAGAATTGGGTGCGGCGACACAGGTGCTCGATCATCCACATTTGCAGCAGTAAATTACAGCCTTCGAAAAAATCTCCCCCGGCTTTGCAGATTGTGAGGGCTCGATATATGTCTGACAGTATCATAGGAGCAAGAGTACTCTCGCTTTGGTCAAGCAAAGTACTGACGACTCCGGCTAACTTTATATCAATGTTCCCGTCTTTCCTCGGGAATACCACGAGTCCTAAAAAGGCTATCATGAAAGCAACTCGTCTGTGCTCCTCCCATTTCGGGCGATTACCCTTGCTGCACAATTTGTTTTCTGGGTTGTCGAAACCTCCCGCATGACCGTACCTTTGATAGATGAAGTCCAAAGTACAAAACCCTCGTGCTAGATCCGGGTTACGTACCGTCCTGGCCGTCTTTAGTGAGTCTAAAAACCGGTGTACGGCGACAACCCTGGGGGCGATTAGATATTGCTTCCCCAATGGTATATCGGTGTTTCCAATGTATCCGGTCATTTCCTCAACAGTTGGGGTGAGCTCGAAGTCCGAGAAGTGAAAGACATTGTGCGCGGAGTCCCAATATGTGACTAAGGCTCTTATGATGTCCCCCCGGGGTTTTATTTCAAGCGGACCCGTGAGACCTTTCAAATACTTTTTAACCTCATCCTGTCCTCCTTGGCCTAGATCATTCCACCATAGCCGTATTTGTACCGGGATTTTAGTCATGAGTGAAAAGGGTTCATTTTGAATCGTGCTCATCCTGCACATTTATTTAAAGAAAACGATCATTTTGGCTGGCAATGATTTTTTCAAAATTTACAGATTTTGGTATATATTTTTGAAAAATGGCAAGTTGGACCCGACGGGGGTTGCCTACGTATCTCACCTCCGGTGAGAATCAAACTCGCGTAGTTCGGTCCGTCAAGACAAACTATTTCTTTTATTGACCGACAAAAACACACTTTGTTAAAAAATACATTTTCCTTTATTGACCGACAAAGAAAACACATTTCGTTAAGAAACCCATTGTCGGCAAAGTCAACCTTCCGTTGTCTCTTGTTAACAAACTATTGGTTTTGTTGGTAAGACCCATTTTTGTATTTTCTGAAAATATCTATTTACCCACACTGTTTCCTTTTGTTTTTCATTTCTCCTCAGTATTTAAAAGCCGGTCAGCATGCAAGTTCGAATAAATGCTTGAAACAAACATGGCATGGCAAGATGGTCTTTCATTTCAGGTTGCCTGTCCTAGACGGACCCAACCCCTGTGTTGAGTCCCCTAAGTCAAATGCAACATGATGCAAGTAAGCGTTCCTACTAGGGATCCGGCATGAAGTTACGTTATTCTAAGTTTAAAAACCTGGGTATGTGTTCTAGACCGTGTACCCGAGCGGACAACTCGAGTTGAGGAAGGAGCTCCTTTCCGGGAACCAAAAGGCCAACCAGCTTAGAAACTTTCCGAGCCTCTTCATTATTTCGGGTATGACACTAACAGAATAGGGAGTCTCAACCAGTGAGCACATCCCCATAGGTAAGAAGAGACGGGTTTTCGGCACAGTTTTATATACAGTTCACGCAATATCAAAGCGGTAAACATATAGCAGTTTGTATATACAGTACAACGAATATCAAAGCGGTAGACATGTAGCACATTAATTAAACATGTAATAAAATCAGATATAGACAAAAATAACAATTTAAATGAGCTCGAGTTCTTAGACCCCGAACCGAAGTTCGAGGAAATTTCCCCAGCAGAGTCGCCAGAGCCGTCACACCTCCTTTTTACGCACCCGCGAGAGCGCGAGGGAGTTTTTCCAATTAAAGGACAATCGACACGGGATTAATTTAATTAATTCAGAGTCGCCACTTGGGAGATTTATGGTGTCCCAAGTCACCGGTTGAATCCCGAATCGAGGAAAAGAATGACTCTGTTTAACAGTCTGCGAATCAGAAATCCGAATAAGGAATTCTGTTAACCCGGGAGAAGGTGTTAGGCATTCCCGAGTTCCGTGGTTCTAGCACGGTCGCTCAATTATCGTACTTGGCTTCTTTATCTGATTTTATAAGATGCCTTAACTTAATGTGCAAATTTTAATTTTTAACCTCTTATGATATTATTATTATAAAAATTATTATCATTATTATTTTTACAAAGAATTGCAACGTCGTGAAAATGTATCTCGAACCACGTCGCACCAGTGCACCCGTGGTTGTCAACACATTTCGACTCCGTTGGGACTTGGATTTGGGTCACATAAATGTGCACCCGAGTTTAGGAATGTATTATTATTAAACACGCGCCTAAAAAGTCTATCGTGTTGTTAACTTTAGGAAAGACCGTGAAATTCACTGAACGGTCATTCCGAGTCTAGATTTCTTATTACAATAATTGAGGGCCCCGTGCATTTTTGTTTTCTAACGAGGCTCATCTCATTATTCATTAAAGGGCCATACTACGATTTTCTATTAAAGATTTGTCTCTAAAAGGCTCTAATTATTTGTTATTTGCTTTATTTTTATGTCACTAGGAGACTTTTATGATGTTTAAACTTATTAGTGACGTCTTTAGGCCTGTAGGACTGAATGATTTAAAATTCACATGTTCAATGTTTTAAGTGAAGATACTCTGCCGTATTGCCGTTTTAACTTATTTGATATCCAAGTTCGTATTTTAGGGAGTAATTCATTATCGAGATACAAGTCTATTTAAGCAATCCAATAGTTCGGTGGTGATTGTTATACCTACTATATCGATATTATGTGGCCATGTTGTTAGAGTTTTAAAAAAAAACAATTTCAAATCTCTGTAGCTAATCTTATCCATATGTAATGTAATCCCTAAAGGAACAGAAATCTAAACCATACAATAATCAATGTCTTCAACATAGCTAACATAATAACACTACTTCAAATTAAGCAACTATTTATTATCTATCACAAGTTATATATCAACTATCTAAACCATAGTCACTGGCAGTAATTTAGAGTAAATCAACTAACTTAGCTGTCCAACTCTCGATTACATATGTCAAGCAGTCCAAATTTCACAACAGATCTCTTAAATCAATAGCAATTCATAAACGAAAAACAGTAAAGTCAACAGAGATCAATAAGCAAAGGGAACAATCACTTCAATTTATTTCCATAAGCCCGAAGTTACAAATGTGTACCTGAAATGGTAATGGGAGGAGAGGATCAGCAACAGTAATACCAACAGCAATACAACAGCAAGGATCGAATGTGGTTCAAACAGTTGACAACCCAGGAACAATTGCAGCAGAACCAAACAGTTACGCCAACACCAAACCAATATGAATTTCTAGCAATATATGCAATGATTTTTAACTTGTAAAACCCAGCAGTGATAACCGACCCTCAGGTTCCCAATTGAACTTGAAACTGAACAGGAATTCAATGGGACAGTATGTTAAACTTATACTAGAATGGTATTGAATCTGTTTTTGACTCCCAAGGGCTAAATCTTAACTCAATGTTTTAACTCTCTATTTCTCAAATGAATCCCTATTCTGTCCTCTCTGTTTGTGTTCTTCTCCTTACCCCTTTCTCTTAAGCTCAACAGGCTCTTAAGTGCCCTCCTATTCTGTTTTCCTTCTTTTAGAAATGCTCTCCCCAAAAAAAGATCCCCATCCCTATCAATGTCTATTATACTTATAGTTAACAGGACACCCCAAGCCAAGAGAATCAGAAACTCTAACATACAATAATCAACAGACACCCTCTGCCCATGCTCTGCCTGCCAGCCCAGTATATTCCCCTGGGCAGACCCATTCCTCTGCCTAGCCCATGCTCTGCCAGCCCACTATAAGTGCCTTATACCATAGGCTTTAGTTAAATAATAACAGGAGACAGCTGGTGGTGCACTCTGCTGTACAGCAGGTTCCACCAGCAGTCTTGATGCCTTACCCCTTTCAATTAACCATTCAAACCTACATCAATCACACACTATATCCAACACCCTCATTAACTCAGAATCCAGCATCGATATCAATCAGCTATAACCAATTCGAATTCCTAATTCGAAACATTACAATTCAATCTTCAATTCGACAGAAGTTCAAACATGGAATTGATCGGTATTAACACTAATGTCCTACTGCTCTAAACAATATTTATAACTATTCGACGATATTCGTTTAATCGATTATAACACCTAGAATCGATAACACACAGTCGATTGGATAAAATTTTGATTCAGCAGTGTGTCGGACTCCACAGTGCCTCGGCAGAACATGGGTTAACATAGGAACATGGTGCGACTTTGATAATCGAATTGCATACGCACTCAATTACAACTATTATCATACAATCAAAATAGAAACAAGTTGGTCGACCAAATAAAGGGGTCTTATTGGAGATGAAAACAGAAGAAT
>JASVEL010013567.1:87500-142065 GCA_032618575.1 Nicotiana noctiflora
TTCTATCCAGCTACTCCTCTCTTGATAGTTTCTACAAGTTTACTACTGAATCTTCTCCCTTTATATTTGTTGTGAATGACTTATAATTCCTAGGATTTGTTGTTAAGCTTTATGGAGTATAAAAGACATGAAAATTTATAATCAAACCAAAATCAAACCATTACTCCATTAATAGGAGCAATTTACAGTACTGGTAAAAATATTGTAGTAGAAATTCCCGAGTCTTTCTCATTTTTAGTTTGTTTTAAGGATAAATGACGAAAAATTAAAATGTGTACAACTGCTAACCAAAAAGAGGAGGAGTCGGAAAAAGAAATAGAAATGAACAGTGACCGAAAATAAGAAATAGGTAGGGGAATTCACCGGTGGAGAATTGTAAAAAGAAAAATATTGCTGGTGGAGAAGAAGTAAAGATGCGCCTTTACGGTGAAGGATGAGGGTTTATTTGTGGGGAATGACAAAAAAGTCCCTGATATTAAAATGATGGTAATATTTTAGAAAGGGCAAAAGGTAAAAGCAAAGTGTATACAATGCTAACCTACTACAACTATGTAATAAGTTAGCAAAATCCTTTATATATATATATATATATATATATATAGGGTTTGCTAACATACTACATAATTGTAGTAGGTTAGCATTGTATACATATTTGCTTTTCCTAGAAAGCCCCTAACACAATATCACCCATTAGTAAATGAGATGGATATTTTGTCTTTTCATCAAAACCTAAACCTACTTTCCATTTTTCCTTTTATTCCTTATACGTTGCTCTCCTCCTCTGTGAAGAAAAGCTTGAGGCATCTGAATGTCTTATAATTTTTTTGCTTTCTATCTTCTTAGTTTTTAGATTAGTTTCTAATTGGATTCTTTATATTTTAGTTGGAATATTGTGGATTCATTATAATCTCTGCCAAGATTTTAATTTGGAGTAAGAAAACCATGAAACAAACCCAGTAAAAAGATTTGGCGTTCATCAATGGTGACACCAACTGCAACCCACCACCATAAAATCGGTAAAGCTATTAAAGACAAAAACAATCTCTTTTCTATATTTATATATTTGAGCTAAATAATTTTCTTTCCTCCATTTCCAAGTACCTCTTTTCTTTGAAAATTATCTTTGCAGTTAGTTGAGAAAGAAAAAACCGAAGAGAGACCAGAGAAGGATGCCATTGACGAGGGAGAGAAGAAGAAGAGAATTGGGTTATATTTTTTGTAAAAAGACAATAATGCCCCCTCCTATTAATGTATGGTTTATTTACTGGTGAGGACATTTAAGTCAAAGTAAATATGTATACAATGCTAACCTACTACAATCATGTAGTAGGTTAGCAAAACCCATATATATATATATATATATTATAAAAATTATAATAAAAAATTCCGATGAATATTGGAACTGAAAATATGGTATAGAGCAGATCATTGTTCTGCTTATACAAAAAGATAATCACCACTTCCTCAATTTGACACAAAAAGCCGATTAGCAAGTAATAGACTTTGTATATTCATTGGCAAATTGGAAAGATATTAATCCCAATCTTAATAGTTGCTTATCTGTCACTACCTGGAATTCTCATCTTCGGGATCATGATGGCACCTAACATTTCACTAATTGGGCAAGCCAATGTTAGAATAATTTATCCATTTTTTAATATTTCAAATTAAATGATGAGAAAAGAAGCTGAAACAACTGTAATAATCTAAGGTATAATATGAAAATCATAACAACTGAAATATCTAATACAATTCTGGACATGGTGTCACAAGTGCACGAGCTACTAGAATAGTGCAATTAAAGGTCTAAATAAAACATAAAGTTGTCTAAAGGAAAATTTACAGCTAATGAAAGGAAAGGGGACTCTAGGGGTTGCGGACGCCGAACAGCTGTAACTCAAGTCTCCACACTGCTAGCCAACCCAAGCACGCTAATGACCGCCACTAGGACCGACTCCAAAATTTATACAAGAAGTATAGAGTGTAGTATGAGTACATCTGACCCCATGTACTCTATAAGTGTAGAGCCTAACCTCGACAAAGTAATGACGAGGCTAAGGCGGGTACTTACACTATAACCTATACGCAGTATAAAATAAAGACATGAAAGGAAAATGTAGAACAAAATAAGGCATTTAACTAAAGAAAATAGCTCAATCCTCAAAGAAAGCCGATGAAGGTTATAATTACCAATCCTTAGAGTTCCGTATAAAAAATATCGAAAACCAACATAACACAACGGAAATAGAATACATAGAGTGTTGCGGTGCGCAATTCGCTCCCATCGTTCAACACAATCCTCCCTTATTTTGCCGTAACAATATCAACAATCATCAATAAATATTTGTTGTGGCGCGCAACCTGATCCCTTCATATAACAAAATCAATATTATAATTCACTCTTATTTCACCTTTTGCAGCGCAACCCGATCCCACTATATCGGTACAAATTCATCATTATTTTACCGTATCAATCTATCTTGATTTCACATGTTTCTAGGATGTGTATTTGATTTATTGATTCGATTTTGACCCTTACCGATTATCAATTTGTACATATACGCATCGTTATCGTTTCAATAAGGTTTCAATTTTTTGAATTTTGATTTATCGATTTTTGGGGCTTATACATTAGAAACCTCTAGTAAAATATCCGTAACCCAGAAGTTAAAGTACTTTACATAGTCCAGGGATTGGCGACTTACCCATTCAGTGACTTTGGCACTGGACGTTCCCAAAATGTGGACTATCAGGTAAATTCAATATAATAGACGTCTGTTGGCATTCCAACATTCATTCTTCGTTCATGGCCTATCCAAAAGAGAATCCAGTACTTCTTGGTCGTGAATATATGAACTGGTTGTTTCCTGTTCAATAATTCTTATTTAGGCAGTTCATACCATCCATACATAGTGTTTTGATCTAAGATTTTAATTTTTTTATCGATTCGGTTATCGATTACACTAATAAGAAAATTTACGTGATTCCACGGAATATATATCAGTATAAACATGCCTTAACTAATATGGACAAAAAGAAGCTAAATAAGACGAACGTTATTTATAACATAAAAATTGCATCAAAGACACATATAGAGAGAGGGAGAAACGTACTATTGAAGTCGTCAGAGTACGCCGGAGTTTGCCGGAGTTCACTTTCTTTGCTGGGTTTGCAGTTTCGTGGGAGAGAGGGAGAAAAGGTGAAAGCGGAGCTGAAGAATGGGTAGAGAAAATAATAAAGTTAGGGACTTAGAGTAAAAGAAAGGATATTGCGTACAAATTTTAAGGTACACCTCACCAGTTGAGTAACAAACAGTAATCCTCTGCCGCCGTTTCACTAATGAAGTGAAACTTCTTGAATTCTAGCTTCTACTACAGCTAAAGTATCTATAATGGAATTGTAATATTTTAATTTCATTTGGAGGAAATTTGATCATCTAAAAATGGTGTCTTTCCAGTTATTGAAGTCTCCATTCTCATTTTCTCAATTCAATCACAATGCTTTTACCATCATGGTCCAAAGGAGGTTTCTGGGTGTGAGGTTTCGGAGGAAGAATCCAATCTTTAATACATTTGTTGATACAAAGTTTAGGGTTTGTTGTAGAGTTGAAGATAGTGGAATACATAGTAGTAATGGTGAAGAACCTCCAGAGCCATTGTTCATGAAAGAGTTGAGAAGATGTGGCATGACTCCAACTTCATTGCTTGAGGAGACAAACACAAACATAAAAATAAAAAAAAGGAAAGGCTATTATAGAATAAGGGTATATTTGTCTTTTTAGTATATTTTATTGGTTTATCGATAAACCCATAACCGAAGAGGACAAAATCAAATTGAAATTGATAACTCGATAAGGAAAATTTTAAAACTGAAATCGAAATCGAAAATTGATAAACCGATATCGATAAATCGATAACAAATAATCGATTCGATAACGTTATCGATAAACCGATTCGAATACACACCCCTACCAATTGCGGCATGCAACCCAATCCCACTATATCAATATCAAATATTCAACGTGTAAGCAGTTACGTGTATGGATAAAAGTGCTGAAATTAATAATAAGCAGCTGAAAAACTAGGTATAAAAAGAGTTTTTTTTTTTTTAAAAAGAAGTATTTTAGGGATAAAATAGTAAATTATTTTGTCAAACCTAAAGTACTTATAAGCTGAAATTTGATAAGTTGGGGGTGACCAACTTATGACTTTTGGCTTATTTTTGGCTTATAAACACTTAACTTATAAGCACTTTTAATTTTATCATAAATAAGCCAAAAAGTACTTATAAGCCAGTTTAACCAGGAGCTTAGCCGAACACCCTCCTAATTCACTTTTGATGGGCCTTCTCTTTTTCTTGGGCCAACCGGACCCGTAAAACAACAAGGCTTAGAAAAGACATCAGGCCTCCAAAAGAGCCCAGAATCCAAATCAAAAGAAATAGACGTGTGGATAAGATGAGATACCAAAATTTTCTGCTGAAGTGAGAGACAGAAGAAATACAGAGAAAGAGCCATGGCAGGAGCTTGCTTATCTTCTTCCTCTTGTTGGAACTTGACGTCAAAATTCAATACACTTTCTCTCAATGGAACTCACCCCAACGCTGCGGCATTGAAGCCCCTCAGCTTCTCTGCGAACACTTGCCTCAATCTCTTCTCCAAAGGTAACTCACTTCATTTACTAATTTCACAAATGGTTGATAGAATTTAGAGCTTTACGGCCCTACTGGTTGTTTTCTTTGAGTTATACAGGGTGTGTATCGCTGACTTCGGTGCAAATGCCGTTTCGTCGTTCAATCGTTTGCGAAGCGGCTCCAACGAAGAAAGCGGATTCAGCAGCGAAAAGGGCAAGACAATCTGAAAAGAGGCGGCTTTACAACAAAGCTAAAAAATCTGAGGTCAAGACTCGGATGAAGACGGTTAGTTCCTTTCCCTATTTACTCCTTCCTACTTCTTTCTTTTTTTAATGAGCTCTCACTAGTTCTGGCTTTTATTTATGTTTGGTACTCCATCCGTCCCAATTTAGGTGGAAAACTTTTCTTTTTAGTCCCGGAAAGAATGGGACATCAGTAGTAATTTGTTTGAATTGTCAACTATTTTGTTTTCTGGTAATTATTCTGTTGTACAATTCACTTTTCTTCATTAACTTTTCGTTGTTCCCATTAATTTTTCTTCGCAACATGTTTGTTTAGCTGTTCTGTAATGTGGTTTTTACCGTGCAATTGATATTTCTGTTTTGGTGTTTATCTTTTTAGTTTCACTTGTGGTGTCAAGATAGGCTAGGTGAAGAGCCCCTCTTTGCTTCTCAGTTTGGTTGATGTTGATCTAAAAATTTTAATGTGTTTTGTAGATAATTAAAGAAACATTTAGAGGGAGCAAGAATTATGTGCAGAACAGCTCTATCATAAAGCCACATAAGTGGTCACCCGCTTCCCTCCCACATACTTGTGGAAGCTGGAAACATCCTACTTTTGCTAAAAGTTAAGCACTTATTGAATTAGCAATATGTTGCAACAAGATATTGACAAACAAGTGTCTGAACCGCTTTTTCTTTGACGAAGAAAAAATGGTCTCTTGATCCTCCTAACATAAGAGGAAGAGCTATACGTCAAAATTTATACATATAAAAGAACAAGAAGGAAAAAGTCCCCAATTTCATGTGAACAGGACCTACAAAATGATGTTAGCATTGAGATTTTATTTTAGCTCTGAGGTTTATTTATTTATCCCTTTTTCTATAATTAATGATAATTTTGTTGAAGGATGGAAAGCACTAAGCTAGTTCATCAAAAAATTTGTTTGATCTTATCTGAGTGCACGTTTAACATTGTTTAACTCCCATCTTTTGATACGTCTCATGTGGTACACCAAGTCCTATTGAACTGTATCAAGCAGCAGGGGCAAGAGTGAGTGGAAGAGTGGGGGTAGTCCATTTGTTAATCTGATTCCTTGCATTTGATCTTAAAGGTCTTAGTAACCATTTTGCCTGTCACACAGCATGAATCACTGTCTTGCCGAACAGTTAAAATTTATGCTGCTTATGGGTTATTGATCCTTGATCCAAAAAGCAAAAGTTGGAGTCAATATTTAAACTTTGGAGAATAATCTAAATTTAAATATCTATAAAACAGTAATTCAATACTGATTAGACATTCTAAGAGCTCTTGCATAGGCTGTTGTCCACTGTTGGATAGCAGTTGTCCAGTACAAGAAATATGACTTTTGCATATATCAAAATTTTTACCTCTTGCACTGGCTCTCTGCTCTCAGAGATGTTTCTTGTATATTTTTTGAGGTGAAGGTTAAAATTTTGGAGGAGAAGACCATCTTCTGTTCATGAGTGTTTTACTGTCAGAGTACTATCTTTAGTATTATGCGAGGTCAAGGTGTCTAATTTCATGAATGTCACTTTGAAGGTGAGGTAACTGTTAAATTTTTCACATTTTGTCCAATATATTAGGATAGCTAGTTTTGTATTGTTTCACATATGAAGACTAGTTGTGTGCCTCGGTATGCACTTGAGTGTCATGATTCCGTAGTCAGCATGGCTTCAAACTCCAGCGTTGTGGCCGAGTCATAGCTTCAACTGTTTAGGTTAAGTTGGAGGCTATTAGAGCTCCCTTATGGAGTTAGGTAACTCATTTCTTTTTGGTCACCTTTTTCCCCATTTTCAGAGTCCTGGAAGAAAATTATATTGTTTTCCGAGGTCATGGATATTTGGAATATGAAGATGGTTCGTCATCAGGATTCTGTCCTTTGCTCCCCTCATCTATATGTCTATATGGTGCAGTAGATACTAGGTGATCCCAGAGTCTGTATGACTCAAGAAATTCAAGATTTCTGGCTTGACAAAGTCACAATATTCCTTAGTTTTTAAGATTAAAAAATGTAGGAAGCTAATTTAATATGTCCTTGCGCCATCAGGCAAAGTGAATAGACAAAGAGATAACAGTCAGGGAGTATAATAGGGAAAAACGGGGTTCAATATTTAACAAGAGTTGTTTCTCTCTGAACTGAAATTTGAACTGGAACCAAGGTCTGGTTCTACGTGACTGATTTGTGGAGATCTAAGTGTTAATTGAGAGTGATGAACAAACTAAGTGAAAAGAATAAGGTATCCTGAGAAGTTTGATAAAATAAAGCCATTGCTATAAAGTAATGCTGATTAAGTTCAATAAATCTGTCCTTTATAAAACAGATCCACGAATCTGTTTTGAGTCTATTTCTAACGTCGCACTTTTGAAAAAAATTAGTGTTCTCAGTTTGTGTCACAGAGATCAATTTTCATGGATCCCACGTGCTGCATTTACAGCATGAAAATAATAATTCAAGAAAGATTAAAAGAAGCATTTCCCAGAAACGCAAATGATATATTGAGAAAAAGATTTAGCTGATGCAGGCTTCTTCATCTCAGCATATGGAAGTTAACCTTTGTTCATTTCTAGGTTCTGGAAGCATTGGACACATTGAAGAAGAAAACCGATGCACAGTCAGAGGAAGTTATTTCTGTTGAGAAGTTGATCGCGGAGGCATATTCAGCAATCGATAAAGCAGTCAAAGCTGGGTCACTTCACAGGAACACTGGAGCAAGAAGAAAATCTCGGCTTGCTAGAAGAAAAAAAGCAGTTGAGATCCATCATGGATGGTATGTGCCTGCTCCAGTGGCGGAACCCGCTCCTGTAGCCACAGCTTGATGTCATCCACATTTTCCATTTTTGAATGTAAAGCAGTGGCAAATTGTGAAGAATTCAGCTTCCTAAAGTATGATCAGATTATTCCATTTTTGATATTGTATATGACCTTGTGCAATCAATTTCTCCTTTTCTTTTGCTCTTCAGTTAAAGTGTGTTTACCTTCATTTTGTTTCTTGAACATTATGGCGTTAATTAAGAATATTGATTTGAGACAAACTTTCAAATGGACATTTTATTGGAATTCTAAACTATACTGATAGTGTAAAACGTTTATACATTGTTAGAGTGTATAACTTAAATCCTTTCTTACCAACAATTGCTGGCTTCTCTCTTTTTTTTTTTTTTTTTTTTTTTTTTCTCTTCTTAGAAAGCAATGTACTTGTTAATCATCTTGGGGTAAAAACCCCACGGAAACAATGTTCAAGCTGCTTCATCCAATGAGGAAATTGATGTTAAATGTTTAACATCTGTTACATTTTAAACACAGTTCAACCATTTTCTAAAGCAAAATTTAGAATTCAATACAACGAACGGAATTATTAGGCTTAGACGAATAGAAAATGAAATTTAAACGTGTTTTTCGTTTCTACTTTGACTTAAATCTGTTCCTACATTTTGTTCTACGTTGCCTAAAATTTGTTCTTACATTTTAAAACATCTTTTTTTGTTTTACTACATAATTGTGAATTTGAATGTAAGACGAAGTTTCTCTTACTTGGTTTATGAATAACAAAGATCGATTAAAGGGAACTAATATTAGTTCCTCTTATATTTTTTGTACCAATAAAATATTCTTATTGTCCCATGTTGTAAAACATTAGTACTATTTGATGAGTGCAAAAAATCTAAAGAATCTAGTAAGAATGACAATTGGGGCGGGGCAGGGCGGGGCAGGATAAACACTTAATAGGGCATGGCGGGTTACAAGATAAATAGGGCAGGGCGAGGCGGGGCGGGGCGGGGCGGGGCGGGACAAAACTTATTTTTTTTTTAAATTTCAATGGGGCAGGGCAGGTGACAGGTGGGCTTAGTTCCAATAATGGGCCATTGGATAGCCTGAGGCCCAATGGCCTGAATCATTCTTTTTCTCTACTTTTTGTATTTGGATATTATTGAATTCTTAAAATAAGATATTAAAGGAAAATACAGAAAATATATCTTTTAAAACACTTAATGAAAGTTGAGAAAATATCACTTTTACAATACCTAATCAATGTTCAACTCTTTGTATTTTTTAAATATATTTTTACGATATTAATACAAAGAATACAAAATTAAATATGATCTATACCAAACAATCAAGACAAGAATGCACATAAACACATGGTATAAAATGCCTATGTAAACTTAAAATTGTTTTTTGTTAACCTTAGTTTAGGTAGGAGGAAATCAAAATTTTCTTGTATGTATATACATACAAAGCTGATTCTATAAAAATATTAAGTGGATAGTTAGACGAGTATAAGAATAAAAGAAAATTAATTTAACTGAAAGTGAGTACAATAAATTCTATGTAGATAAACTTTTTTTATTAATGTATGATTACGAAGATGGGATCTGCTCATACAATACATATAAACATAATATTACAAATTAGAAAAAAAATTACAATAAAGCCTAAACAGGGCAGGGCAAGGCGGGGCAAAATTTTAAAAAGATTCTAAATAGGGTAGGGCAGGACATGTCAAAATATTAGCAGGTCAAGGCTTGCCCCGCCCCGCCCTAACCTGCCCTGTCCCATTTGACAGCCCTAAATCTACATCTGAATTTACTTTAAAATTGAATATTTCAACTCTCTTGCTTTAGATTTCACGTTGAGACAAAAAAAAAAGTATAGGTTAGACTCATCCACGAATACTTTGTGGTTAAACATATCAAATGAATTATTTACTAGGCGAAAATAGAACGAAGTTTATGTATAGTATACCCTTTTTTTCCCTCGATAATCCTCTTATCTTGTATTCTTATTGCATCTATATCTATATCTATACTATATTAAAGACACGAAATCTCTTAGCGAAATGTCGTTTGTCCTTTTTTACCCTTTAAAAATAGAATCCTTATTGGACAAAATAGTCATTAGATTATTTTCCTAATATTTAATACTTCAAAATCAATTAAAATATTTATTATTAAATCTTTTCTTGTTTAAACTATGTAAGAATTTCTAATATTTAGGACTTTAAATTTTACTATAACTTTACCTTGTATAAATCATTTCCTTAACTAAAAAATAACATAACCATAATACTTTTTCATGATAAATTTCCTAATATTTAAGATTTTGAAATATGAAATGTATAATTTAGTATTGTGATATGCACAACTTACGGGATCTTTTTCTATAGTAGTTTAATGAAACATCTTTTCTTGTTAGACTCTTAGTATTGTTTTAAAAATTGACATGCAAGAACTATGCATCTTACATCTCTAATCGTATAAAAAATAAAAACTCCTTATTTTAGAAGTTAGGTGAGATAAAGTTTATTGGAAATTAAATATATCTAATTATTTTATTTAGGTAAAAAAAATTATTTTTTAAAAATTTAAAATTACAAATTGCTTGCTTAATATTTAAAACTTTAAATTATCTAAGATTTTTATGGAAAATTTTACAAAGGCATGTAATTGTGGATTTCGTGTTTGCAAAGGTAACGAAGTGTGCTAATAAATACTAATTATTATCATCTACTATTAATATTCTTTAACTCAACATCGAATTTTAAAAATATTTTTGAAATGACATTTAATAATTGCACATTAAGTATACATAGCTTAAAAATATTTATATATGTTTCAAAATTGTATACTTATTGATATGGGATACACACGCAAAACACGTGTCCAAAACAATACATGCCTAAGAATTTTATAGTTAGCTAAATATCGGTTGTATTTTTTACTCTTTAATCATGAGTTTAACTCTAAACAAAATAGTTATTTAATTATTTTCCTAGGAATATTTAATCATTCCCCTAATTCTTAGGATTTTATAATCACCTAAATTTTATTTATTAAATCATTCCTAAACAAAATTAGATAGGAAGTCCTAATATTTAAATTCTATTTGGATTCTACCACTTCAATGGAATAAATACATCAAATTGAGCACCAATGTAAATATTTGAACTTTTATGAAAGTTACGTGCCTTACACAAGTAAAAGTAGATAAAAATTGTAGTTAAATATGTACTATATGAGTTCTAAAATAAAAAGCGCACTAATAATATTGCATATTTATAGGAAGATACATAGTGCAAAATTTCTTCCTGATAAATAGGACACAATAATTATTATTTTGAAAAACTTATACATGTTTTTTTTTCAAAATTTCTTTTATAATAACTCATAAATAATTTTCAATTCAAAATTTATGTAACTCTTTTAAAATTTATATTTATTAATACGAGATATACGTACAACGCGCGTACCATAAAAATTAGTTATACAAAAAGCACAAAGCAAAGAAAGAAAACGAACCAGTCAAGGTTGGTCCCTTTTGCTTGCATCAGTGAAACTAAAATTTCCCTATAATCTTTTAGCAGTTAGCACCATCAATTCCCAGTTTAAATTTCCACTCTCATCTATATATGCATCCTCATTCTGGAAGACTGAAACATAGGACAAACTATATATATATATATATATCAAATCTTGATTTTACTAGGTTATTATTGTTATATATAAAATCTTGAACATTCTTACCAATTGCATAGAAGGTATTAGGGGTGTATATTCGGTATCTCATTTCGGTATTTTAGTATTCAGTTTATCAATTATATATTAAATACCGGACTAAATTATTTTCGTACGGTTCAATATTTTTTTTGGTTCGGAACGGTTTCGATACGGCTTCGATTAAATAATCTCTAAATCAATAAACTTATTTTGGTTCGATACTGTAGCACTAAACTGGAAACAACTAAATTGACAGAAACAATTTTTGTCCAGAAACAAAATTGACAGAAACAGTTCGATACAGTAGTAGCACCAGACATTCATCATTCATGTACTACACCGAAATGCCCAAAAAATCAAAATTTCACGGAGAACCGTACCGTAACCGGAATATCAAAAATATAATATCGAATTAGACGGAAATACCAAAAAAATTAAACTGAAATATCAAATTAATTCGGTGCAGTTCGAAATTTGATTTTTCGGATTTTATGCTCAACCTTAGAAGATATTACACTTCAAAACTTTGTTGGAAATAAATGATTTGACCTTTTTTTATTTTAAAAAAGAAAGTTTATTTTTTGGTAAAATATAATGTTACTGCTCTAATAATGTAATTCGTCCAGCAAATAATTGAGTGATGAAGGAGAATTCGGGTAAAGTATTTATTAGTAGGTACATATTTTTCAAAAAGGTATGCAGTTACTTCGAAAAAACAAAAGTAATTAACAGCACAAAACCTCTGCAGTAAGACCACAGACAAATACAATCATAATCAGAAAAGCAAGTTGGTAGCCTTGTAATTAGTGAAATCAGGATCACATATAATGTAAGTCGGTGTACTTTTGTTGTTTTTTGGAGTTTCGGAATCTGTGGCTAAAACCTCAAACTGTAAAAATGGGAAGGATATTTGTGGTGGATCTTGAAGGCAGAACTTACAATTGCAAATTCTGCAAAACCCAACTTGCCCTTTCTGATGACCTTGTTTCCAAGGTAAAATCCGCCTTGTTTGTACCGTCTATATTTTGGCTACAATTTAAATTCTTAGCTTTTTTATGTTGCTTATTGCAAATGTTACTACCTGTTTCTGCTTAATTTTGAATTCCAGGAAGTGGTTAAAGATTTGACCTTTGCAATGATGACTTATTGAACATGCTTTTGATTAGAACTAAACTGCAGATTGAAGCTGACAGTTCCATTTTTCGATGCAATATAGAAGCAGGAAAAATTAGCTGAAACTTCTTGAACTCTAACTCAACAACTTTTCTCTCTCCTTGTGTAACTTTCAGCTTATTTGCTTTGCCGTGGTATATTGCCTGAGAAAATTGCTTTTGAGTTGAATTTTGCTGCATAAGTTTTAGTACTTTAATTTGCATGGTTAATTATGTCTGATGAAATCTCCTTTATGCTATTTGGTCAGGCTTTTCATTGCCGAAGGGGAAAAGCATACCTATTCAGTAATGCGTGAGTGCCTTTGAATTTGTTTTTAACTTCGGATTGATAGCAAGTCACTCTTGTTCTATGGTGTGAATATGTTATTCTTACTATTTAATTTTTGATAACCTTGTTTTTGTTCTTCTTTTTTTTTGCTTGGGGTGGGGGGTGGGGGTAGGGGTTGGTGTATGAAATTAGTTGTTGAGAAAAGGATGATAGCGAAATACAAGGGGCGTTTGAAGTTTAACCAAAAATGTACATATAGGAAAAAAGAATATTGTAAAGAAATGAGCTTGAGGCAGCTTCATTTGAGTTAAGTTTCAATGGCTCACAAGCATCAGCTAGTTATTATATGCATTTGGGCATCACGGTCTGACTTAGCCACATTTTCACACAACCGTTGGTTGTTTTACCCTTTTTTGTTTGCCCCGGTGATGAACGTACTGAGGCGCCACATCCAGGGGGTTCCGTGGTGCATACTATTTGCAGATGATATTATATTGATTAATGAGACATGAGACAATGTGAACGCGTAGTTAGAGGTATGGAGGCACTTTGGAATCTAAAGGTTTAAGTTGAGCAGGACCAAGACAGAATACTTGGAGTGTATATTTAGTGTTGAGACTGAAAGGGGGAGAGAAGGTGAGGTGAGGCTGGACTCGCAGGTCATCCATAGAAAAGGACGTTTTAAGTACCATGGGTCTATTATTCATGGGGATGTGGAAATTGATTAAGATGTCACACATCGTATTGGGGTGGGATGGATGAAACAGAGACTCGCTTCCAGTGTTTTGTGTGACAAGAAGGTGTCACCGAAACTTAAAGATAGTTCTACAGAGTGGTGGTCAAGATCGCTCATGTCCAGATAATGAAGGTAGCAGAGATGAGGATGTTGAGATGGATGTGCGGGCACACCAGGTTAGATAGGATTAGAATGAGGTTATTCGCGACAAGGTGGGTGTGGCCCCTATTAATGAGGGGAAGTGCGACTTAGGTGATTTGGTCATGTGAGGAGGAGTAACACAGACGCCCCGGTGAGGAGATGTGAGAGGTTGACATTGTAGGGCCTACGAAGAGGTAGAGGTAGGCCAAAGAACAGCTGGGGTGAGGTGATTAGGCAAGACATGTCACAACTTCAGCTGATTGAGTAAATGTAGCATGCTGGATTGAATTCTGTACTTCTATTGCATAGTTGCTGTGTGTAGGATGAGTTTTTTAAGTGGCTGTAGTTGGTAGAAGATCACTTTGCTTCCTTAAAGATGTTGCTATTTTTAAAGCCAATTTTCTGAACAGAAGCTAAGCTGAATCGTCTTTCAGCTCAAGCTGGTTGTTCAATTAAGCGTGGAATGAATTAGTTTATGTTAGGATTGGGAAGCGATCTCTTTCCAATGACAGTTTATTTTGAGAACTCCAACTTTCAGATTCACATCAAAGACATCTAGTTCGATGATCTTCTTTATTTTGCCTTCTTCATGGTGCAATATATGTGTGTTGTTAGCACCAATTTTTTTAGTATTTTTTATTCCTTTGCGGCCCGATCATATTATTTTTGTCCTCCAGTATATGTGGAAGTTTTCACCATTCTGTCTGTCTATGATTCAGGGTAAATATAACTTTTGGACCTCATGAGGAGAGGATGATGCTTTCTGGAATGCACACAGTAGCAGATATATTTTGTTGTTGCTGTGGGCAGATTGTTGGCTGGAAATATGTAATTTCTCTTCTTCCTTCTACTTCTTTGTTCCCTCTAATCCCCTCTTGTTGGCACTGACGCAGAGTCAAAACACATGACCATGGGAATACACACAAAAATAAAATGGAGGGAAACGGTCCCTCCTGCAATCCATACACACGTTCTGTTGTGCAGATAAATAATATACACACACTGCCGGCGTAAAGATTTGTCACACTATCACTGCACTTTAATCATGTACATATAGTTATCTTTTAGGTGATAGTGTAATGTATTTAAACTCAAACAATAGACATGCACTGATAGTTTTGCTAGACTTGTTAACGACTAGTATTTTGTGCATCTTTCACACAGGAGGCAGCCCATGAGAAAAGCCAGAAGTATAAAGAAGGGAAATTTGTCCTTGAAAGGTTCATTTCTCTCTTTCAAAAAATAATTATGTTCATTCGCTTTAACATTTGCACCTTAAAAATTGTATTCACACTTTCAATGTTCCCTATATAACATTTTTATGCTGTTGATAATGTTTGTGAACAGAGGCAGGATTGTTGATGGAGTTGACTCTGAGTTCTATATTGATACTCATCCAAGCATGAGTGATGCTGAAGACGCATAACCTTGGTTTTCCGTCGTACCTAAATACCAAAATGATAGTTCTATGGTTGTATCTTGTAGGACTTATCCAAAAAACTATTGTATCTTGTCGAAGATCTCCACAAGTTTGTGGATATAGAAATGAAGTTGCTGCATAAGTTATTTCTTTTATATGCATGGTTCATTAAATAAGTAGTTGTACCACTAGTCAATCCGATGTCTATCTCTAATGGTGTGATTTGGGTTTCTGGCCATGAGTGATGACTGTCAATTCTGCCTTGTCTTTTCTGAGTTATGAATACTCATATTTATAGTCGTGGAAGGGAGGACTTGTGATAAGAACAAATTTTTTCCGTCCAATCAAATTGAAGTGTGACATGGCCGCATTTGATTGTCCAGAATATATCACTTGCACACGTGGCGCGATTTCATTGGCCTTTCAGTATGACTAGGCATGCCTTGTCATTTTGACATGTGGCATGGTCCTATTGGCTCTTCCGCTTGACTTGGCGCGTCACGTCATTTGACACGTGGCACCAAATTGGGCCTAGTGGGCTCATCACTTTAGCCCAATGGATTAAGACTTATTTATTTGATCGAAAATTTTCATTCCTATACCATATAGGAAATTATATTACTAAATATGTTCATAGTTTTTATATTACCCGCCATGTTAATAGTATTTCTACAAAATAAAAATTATTTATTAAATAAGAAATTATTGTAGTTGTAGGCTTCCTTATTTTTCTTCCTTCATGGAGTTGAAAGCTTCAAGCAAAATCAATTATCAAGAAACCTAGAGTCGCAAAATCATGGGCATTTTTGTTATGGATGGGTGTTGGTAGTATTATTAAACCATTGCAATTCAGTCTTCCGCTTATTAAATTTTGTTGTTTATTAAATGTTGATTCTTAATTGTTAATGAATTAAAAATGGAAACAAGGTAAATAATTCAATTGGTTGGCTTGCCTAGCTTTCACTAGTAGGCGCCATCACGACTCCCGAGGGTGGGAAATCCAGGTCGTGACAAGGCGAGACACTTCAGTGATAGTTGCCATGTGATGACCCGACCCATCGGCACGTGAGTTACCGCCCCGTTTTCCCCATATTATGCCCCTCTATGATTTAGTATTTATGTTTGAGTTGATCGGATATAGTTGGATTGGTTTTAGCTGAAAACAAGGCACTTAGCCTCTTAGAAGAAAGATTGTTTTAGAAAAGTCAATCGGAAGTTGACTATGTGGTTAGAGGGCTCGGATGTGAGTTCCGGTGGTTCAGATAGCATAGGGGAATGATCTGTGACTTAGGAGTGTGATCGGTATTTAATTCGGAGGTCCGGTGTAGAATTGGGCTTGAATTGGCGAAGTTTGAATTTTGGCGAATTTTGGTTGAAAGATGAGATTTTGATCCGGGGGTCGGATGAAATTCCGAGAGTTTCAGTAGCTCGTTAGGTGATTTTGGATATGTCTGCAAAATTTCAAGTCATTTGGACGTCGTTTGGTCGGGTTTTTGATTGAATGCGCAATGCGGAAGTTTTTAAGAAATTTAGGCTTTGATGTGATCATAATTGAGGATTTTGATGTTAAAGTTAGCGTTTTGATGATTCGAGCAAGTTTGAATAAAGTATTAGATCATGTATGTGCTTTTGGTTGAGTTCCGGGGGGCCTCAGGGTTGAGTCCGGATGGTTAAACGGAGAGTTTTGGAGTTTTGGCATGTTTTGGAGTTCTGGTACCTGGTTCTTCCGCATCTGCGGAAAAAAGAGCCGCTTAAGCGGTTCAGCAAATGCGGTGAGGGAGATCGCAAAAGCGGCCCTTGAGGACTGGGCAGTTTTCGCAAAAGCGGAGGGTTTTCTGCAAAAGCGGAGACCGCAAATGCGTGAATTGGACCACAAAGCGGTCTGGGCAGCTTTGAGTATAACCATAGAAACGGTTGGAAACCGCAAAAGCGGTGGCCGTGTAAGTGGAAGGATGGGTCGCAGAAACGGTCCCAGGTGCTTTAAGTTGGACCACACAAGCGATCAAATTGCCGCTTAAGCGGGACCGCATATGCGGTTAGGAGACCGCTATCGAACCAGTGTTAAGTGAACAGTGTTCACGATTTTGGAAAAAGAGAAGAAACATTATGGACTTTAGACTTAGGCAATTTTTGGGAAATTTTGAAGAGGATTCGAAGGGGATTCATCAGGTATGGATATTTGCACTTGAATTATGTTATTATGGTGTAAAAACATGAATTAATCACGGAAAATCAAGGAATTAAAGGGTAAAAATGGAAGTTAGAGCTTGAAACCTAAGAGGGATTAAATTGATGATTTGAGGGGCCAAATAGATTCCGATTATTGTGTATTTTATATATACGAACTCGTGGCGAGACGAGGATTCCGAAGATGTGAATTTCATAATTTTTTGAGAAGCGAGACCAGGGCTCGGGTTTTGCCAACTTCATGTTTTTGGGTGTTTTTCGAGTTCTTTCAATTGGATTATGTTCCATTAGCTTATTATAACCTATTCCTTGTGGTTTTTGTCAAATTCTACACTCGAGGAGGTCGATTTGTGAGAAAAGCGCAAGGCGAGCCCGAGAGGCCAAGTTTATATTAACTGAGAGGGGTCAAGGATCTCATAGTGAGGGTTTTTGATATATACCGGATAGAGCTGTATGCCGCAACAGTATATACATATACATGTATTGGATCGGACTGCACGCTGTAGTGATATATTATATAGATCGAACTGCACGCCGCAGTGATATACTATATGGATCGGACTGCACGCCACAATATTATAGTGCTTGGGCTGAAGAAGCCCCTCCGGAGTCTACACGCACCCCTAGTGAGCGTAGTCGACTATTATATTGGATCGAGTTGCACGCCGCAACATATATATATATATATATATATATATATATATACATATATATTGCATCGGGCTGCACGCCGCATCAATATTAGGTGTGGATCGGAATGTGCGTCGCATCAGTATTGGTAAATTGTATATATATATGTATATATATATATATATGTATATATTGCATCGGGCTGCGCACTACAACATTATATATATTATATTAGATCGGGCTGCACGCCGCAACAATATTAGGTGTGGATCGGAATGTGCGTCGCATCAGTATTGGTAAATTGTTGAACCATATAGGAGTTTACTAGTTTTCCCTAATTAGTGGATATTTACTGCATTTACTATTGGTTATAGAACTCTGTAGTGTTCTTACATGATTTCTTATTTTCAGTTGTTATTTATTTTTATTACTCACTGAGTTGGAGCACTCACTTTACTCCCTACATCCTGTGTGCAGATACAGGGATACCAGAGTCTTAGCTGAGCTTATCTGTTGCTGCCCAGTTCAGTACCGAAGTCATCGAGGTAGCTGCCGGCGTCCACAGGACCCGATTCTCCTCTTATCTTTCCTTTACTTTCGCATCTAGTTTTGCTGTGTATAGGATATTGATCAGTTGTATCTAGAGGCTCAGACTTACGACGCTAGATCTATTGGGATGTTATTACTGTTATTATGGTTTTCGCCAAACCGAGAATTTATGCTTAAATTGATATTTTTAAGTTTAATAATTGGAATGGAAATGTTCAATGGTCGAGCTTGCCTAACAAGGTGTTGGGCGCCATCATGACCGGGGTTTGGGTCGTGACATGTCCTGCCTTAATTCATGCTCAGTTCAAAAATACTTTTGGGTTACTTAGACGTACCTATTCAAGCTAAGTAGATTAAGGTTAATAAGAAAAGGACAATTAATGCTCTTCCCTTGTGGGAAAAAAAGATATTTGATTAATCCTTTTCCAAAAAAAAGGACTCATGCTTGTTTGGATTTCCCAAGTCTGACATGTGATTTATTTTGTAGGCTAAAGTGAGAGAAATCAATCAAGATCGCTATCTAGACAATGGATACTCAAAATATATGACAGGTGAAAAGAAGAATTTGCTCTCACTAACAGCCTTCCAAGAAGGGAGTGTTTTCTTTGAAAATAGGAATAAAGGACAAATAACGGGTATTGGTAAAGTTGGTAAATTATTGTCTCATGCTATAGAAGATGTATAATATATAGTGGAATCAAGCATAATCTCCTCAATATTTCTCAGATATAGGATAAAGATAATGAGGTAAAGTTTAATTCAACAATTTGTACTGACACTAAGCTGGATACTAATGAAATGTTCTAGAAGTCAAGAGATATAAAAATCTCTACAAGATATCTATTGTGTCTCTTCCTTAAAGTGATCATACATGTTTAAGTGCGGTGAAAAATGATTCACTACTGTGTCATAGAAGACTGAGACATTCCAGTTTGTCTCAACTCAACAAACATGTAGCAAAGGACACGATCCTTTGGGCCACTCCTCTCCCGAACTATCTCAGGGTATACAATTTAGGCCATGGAAACACCAAAATTCTCTCCCCCCGTGTGATATCATTTCTGATCCAAATGCAGGAGTACAAACAAGGTCATCCCTAAGAAACTTGTCTGAACTCACTGCATTTTTCTCACAGATCGAGCCAAAAAACATAAAAGGAAGCCATAAAGGATCCTGACTAGATAATTGCCATGCAAAAGAAGTTTAATCAATTTGAAAGGAGAAAGGTCTGCATTTGGTGCAAAGACCCAAAAACAGAACTATTATAGGTACTAGATGGATATTCAGGAATAAGCTGGATGAGCAAGGAAATATCACAAGGAACACGGCTAGACTGGTGATTCAGGGATACAACCAGGAAGAAGGAGTTGACTATAATAAAATATTTGCTCCAGCATCCAAAATGGAAGCTATAAGAATATTGATAGCCTTTGCTGCTCATATGAAATTCACTCTATATAAGATGGACGTGAAGTGTGAATTCCTGAATGATTACTTAAAAGAGGAAGTGTTTGTTAAACAGCCACTTGGATTTGAAAGTGAAGAGACACATGATCATGTTTTCAAATTGGACAAGGCATTATATGGATTGAAGCAGGTTTCAAGAGCTTGGTATGAGAGACTATCAGAATTCCTCTTAACCAGTGACTTTATAAGAGGTAAGGTAGACAACACACTATTTTTGAAGAACAAAGGAAAAAATATTCTGATTGTACAAATGTATGTGGATGATATTATTTTTTGGGCAACAAATGAAGCAATGTGCAAAAAAATTGATGAAATGATAGGTAATAAATTTGAAATGAGCATGATGGGTGAGTTGAATTTCTTTCTTGGGCTACAAATCAAATAGACACCTACTAGAACCATGATTCACCAGCAAAAATACATCAGAGAACTCATGAAAAAATTAAATGTGGATTCTTCAAAGTCAATTGATATTCCTATTGCCATTGAAACAAATCTTGATCTAGATGAAGAATGAAAAATTTTGGAACAAAAACTATACAGAAGAATGATTAGTTCACTGTTGTATCTCATTGAAAGCATGCTTGATATTGTATTCCGTGTGGGTTTATGTGTAAGATTTTAGGCATATCCCAAGGAGTCTCACATAAAGCCAGTCAAAGAAATACTCGGATATCTTAAAGGAACTCCAGGTTTGTGTCTATGGTATCCAATAGGATACAACTTTGACTTAGTTGGTTGTGGTGATACTGACTATGCATGTTTTTATGTTGATAGGAAAAGCACTTCAAAAATAACTCATTTCATTGGTTTTTGCCTTATGTCTTGGGAAACAAAGAAGCAAAACCTAGTGGCCCTATCTACAACTGAACCACAATATGTAGCTATAACATCTTGTTGTGCTCAATTGCTGTGAATAAGACATCTTAGAGACTATGGTATTTTTGTTGATTATGTTTTTATCTTTTGTGACAACACCAGTGCCATAAATATTGCTAAAACCCCATGTCAGCATAAGAGCACCAAACACATCGATATTATACATTAGTTTCTCAGAGATAATATTGAAAATGGAAATATTTTGATAAATTTATGTAAAAATGAAGATAAAATTACTGATATTCTCAATAAGGTACTAAGTAGAGACCACTTTAAAAGAAACACACCAAAACTAGGATTAATCAAAACCTCCCACTAGGTTGAACCACAATGATTGGCTAGAAAAAGAGTCAATAAATGTAGAAGGTCGAGGTATCAAATGCTTGATTCAGCCTCATACTTGCTCTAAGAGCCCGTTTGGATTGGCTTAAAAAAGTGACTTTTCAGTAGAAATAGCTTTTAAGCCAAAAAGCAATAAGTTGAGGTTGTCCAGCTTATTATTTTTGGCTTGTTTTAAGTAGTTTTTAATTTATTTTAAGCACCCAAACACTAAAAAAGCTAAAAAGAGCTTAAAAGCTAATTTGCACAACTTAAAAGCCAATCCAAACACCCTCTAAGTATATATACTTGCCTTGAAAGTCTAACTGATGATTGTGCCTTATGATATTGACTTATTGCGTCTGAAGATTTACTACCTAAACGACTAAGGAATTGTAAAGGAGTTAGTTCTCTAACACAAGTACGTGTTATCTTGTCTAAGGCCATTAGAACTTCATAACTGCAATTACTCTTATTTTTAGATTTCCTAAATCTAGTAAGCATCACTTTTGTTTGTTATCAAAGTTAAGGATCAAGGAGGAATTCTGTTATAATTAAACTTCTATTAATTCTAGTAGTTCGTTCATCAAAAGTAACTATTATTAGAGTCTCGTTAGAACTAAATCACTCTCTCTCTCTCTCTCTCTCTCTCTCTATCTCTCTCTCTCTCCAAGTCAAATTAGGATTACTCTTTTTAAAAGCCATCTCTTGGTACCTCTCCCAATTTTACGGTTTCTCTCCAACCCTAAGCAAGAACTAAAGCGAAACACTTCGTTCTCTCTCCACCATGATTAAGCCTAGACAAAATCATTATAAAAGAGTATGTCTAAATCCAAAATTGAGAAGCTTCAAAGCTTACCTTATTTATAAAAGGAGAAAGTTTTTTTATATAGACGTTGCGGTTGAGTAAGGGAGGCGGAGCGTGAAGAGCGAAGTGAGCCGCACTAGCCGAACAATGGTTTTCAGCAGCAAGCTACTGTCTAATGGTCCCCTAACTTAGGTTGGGTAAAAGCTCCAAAATCCAAAATGTTGGTTAGGGTTCCAACCTTTCTCTAATAATAAGGTAAGCTTTCAAGTCGCTGTATTGTAAAGGAGCGGGCACAGTGAACTATAATTATGAAAAGATCAAAAGATCTAGCCAAAGAAGGTGATAGCCATGCAGATTTACGCCGTCAAATAATTCGATAACCAGAAGAAAAATGTCAGGGACTAAGACATGAGCAACAAGAACTAATTGTGGAGGAAATCTTCCTTGGTGAAAGTATGTTGACTCTTTTTAGTTTTAGAAGGTTTAAATTCAATAAGTGTCCATTTATTTTCATGTCTCGTGTTTTTTTTAGTGTAGATTTACTCTGGTGCCTAATGGAGATAAACTCCTATATATGCTAGCTATTTGTGTTTGGTTTTATTTATTATATTTGCATTGGTGTAGTGGATAATGAATTACCTACACTTTGTGTTTCTGCTTAGTCTCGCCTGCTATCGTAAGAATCCTAAAGAGTGGTGACTGGACATCTTGCTTCTTTGCTAGTTCCCTTGAGTGGGATAATCCAAAGAAAAGTGCAAAATCGGTTGTTAGTTATGAACCATCACCTGTTATTTCTCTACATATGCCTTCTGATATCCCTACACCACCACCTACTAACACACTGTTCCACCTCTAGCTTCTACCCTCGCTGCACCTGCTTCTACCCTCGCTGCACCTCAATCTACAAAACTAACCAACCATGCACCTGTAACCGTCCCACAAATCACCTCCAACCCCATAAAGTTCAAGTCTATTTCAAGGAAATTAGTAAAGGATGGAAATTCAGTTGATCATGCTGTGGCTAAGGGGAACTAAAGGTAAAATGGACTACTGCTGGGGAAACCTACAATCATCAAGGATGCTCGGGTAAAACCTTCTCCCTCAAAAATTGATGGTCTAGTATCTGAAATTGAGGTGTTCATGTAAGAAGTTGTTGAACTACTGAGTGACACACCACATGTACAAAGTACTATCGTAGAAAAGGAAATAGTAGTTCAATATAAAAATATAGAAACAGTTGCAGACCTACCTATGATTGAGTGGGAAGGTGAGAAAGAAATAAGGGATAACGAAGGTTCCGTTAGAAGTTCTTATAGATGGACTGGTGATGGTGAGGATGATAAAGCAAATAAGAAGGGATACGGAGAAACAAATAAGGAGGGAGAAGGAGTACAGGAGAAAGATCAAAGTTCTGAAGAAAAGAAAAGTGAGAATGAGGGTGAATCGGGTGAAGAGAAGGAAGGTGAGATAAAAGAACAAAAAGGTAAACAAGTGAGAGATTCAGAAGAAGAAAAGAAAAGGAAAGTGGTGGAGAAAATGACTCTAAAAGTGAGGATATGAAGATGAAAAAGAAAGTGATAGTGAGAGTTTTGAATATGAAAGTGAGGAGAAAAATGCAAGTGAGGAATATGAAGGCTCTATGACTATTGGGGACACAATCATGGCCTCTTTGAGGAAGTTCATGAAGAGGAATGTCGGACAAACTTCAGCCTTCCTTAACTCCTCTCGTAGGAGATGATGAAGTTGAAAGTAATGAGGATAATTTGCCACTATCTGAGGTAGGGAAGAAGAACATGAAAGCCTCTGCAAAAGCCTACAAGAACAACTTCACATTCAATAAAGGAAGTGGCTCATCCTACTAGGACTCCTCTCACCGGGATCAAGATAAAAGATGTTATTATACAAATGATCAAGGAGGAAAGGAGTGCTAAGAGGACAAAAAAGAAAGTTCCTGCTGGTGAATTTGTCGTAGAGTTGGATGTAATTGATGAACTTGGTTTTTCCCTTAAAGGTAAGAAACCATCAGTAACGTAGACTGCTGCCAAACCCACCAAAGCAACTGCCACCTCTTAGAAGCCTAGCAAAGGAAAGAACAAATGAGTGAGTCGGGAGTACTTGATAGGCTAATTGAGTTAAAAAAATTGAATAAGAAGATACTTTCTAACATTGATGAAAAGGGTATGGTTCAATTGGTAGAAAAACTTGACTTGTAAGGATGGACACACATGTTTGTCAAAGCCTTTCCTCTTGTGTGCGTACCTATAGTGGTTGAGTTCTATGCCAATATTTAATTTGACAGAAAAGTGGTGAAGAGTTATGTGAGAGAGTTTGAGTTGAAGTTTGATGCTGGAGAGATTGGGTTGTTGATGAACATTCCCTCATTGGGATTTGACAACTATTTGAAGAAGAAATGGATTGCAGTTAACAATGATATGGACACATGCATAGTGGTTACCAGAAAGTTTTTCCAAAAGTTTGAAATACTCTTCAAAAGGTGTATAAGAGTGACATGGCATATTTTCAAAGGTTTTTATTCCATTTTGTGTACTCTTGCATTCTGCAGAGGTATGAAAGGAGGCATGAGGCCACCTTGCTTGACATGAATGTGATGGAGCTGTTGGATACATGCAGGGCCATCAACCTTCCTAGCTTGATGATTCAACATATGGAAAGGGATGCAGACACCACTAAGCCCAAGCATGGTATGCCTTATGGCGTAATGTTAACTGAGTTGATTGACAAGCTCAATATCTCACTGTCTGGGCTGAATTTTAGCAATCACAATGAAGTTTTATATATTGTCATGCTCAAGAAGTGTGGCTATGCTGAGATCAAGGCTAGAGGTCCAACTAGTGCTGCTATCTTGCCCGGGAGAAACATGGCTTCTAAACTCTCTAAAAGGTTGGAGTTTGCTTTAGAAGAAAATGTAAGCTCAGGGAGGACAATGGTGAACTACAGAAGAAACCAGGCACCTTAGGGAGGAGTTGAGAAAAGACAAAGAGGATCATGCACAACAGGTTGCCACTATTACGAAGGCCTTTCTCCCCTCCACATCTCACCCTTGATCTTCGTCCTTTACCCCTTGTCTTATGTCTATTTCTAATTTGCTCAGTGGTGCTTTGTCTTTTGTTTTTTCTGTCAAGTTCTGAGTAGTATGCACAACATTTTAGTTTTTTCTATTTCAATATATTAGATCAAGCCCTAGTTTTAATTTGGCACTACTTAATGAATTCTCTTATGTTGTTTTCATGATTCTCATATAGTCGCTATCATCAACATAGTTTATTTGTCTTGATTTTTCTTGTGCTTATGTTGTAGCCTCAGTGGTCATGAATCTTGCACTAACTGATTGCTAAGTCTGTCACAAATTTGTTTTGATTTATTTTGATAATGCTAGAAATAGGAAGATATCGGGGGGGGGGGAGATGTACTTGTTCTGATAAACTTTTGTTATGTACAATCTGTTGTTGTTCTCAACTGTGATGTTGTGTGTATGCTTAAAAATGCCAGCTCATAGTTCGTAAGCACAAAGTTTGTCATCATCAAAAAAGGAAATTTTGTTTAGAATTGGATTTTGATGATTAGCAATTATGTCCAATGAAGGTGTGCTAAGAACTAGATTCTCAAAGTAGTTGTTGAAGGTTCTTAAAAGACAATAGCTTTGACACAAAGTTACTGCGATACGATATTGTAGAAAATGACTTTTAATGTGATAAGGACCGTTGCCCAAGAATATTTTTTTTCTTAAATATCTGAGAGACATGCATCACAAGATTCATGGAGTCTTTAGAACTTCAGGATTGCAAGCGAACGAGAGTTTGATTGTATGTAGTCTCTCAAAGATTTCGGAGTACCGGGAATATAAGTTCTTTCCCTGTGGATTGCGAAGACCATCATTTTGCACATCAACAGAAGAACGCAACATAGCATTTTCAATTCAAACTCAAGTCTATCATTAGTGTGTTCTGAAAGTCACTTTTCTAGAGTTTGTTTAGTTTATATGTATTAGGAGAATGTGTTGTAATTATGATGTTATTCGAAACATGTTAGTTGGAGTATTGTTTTAGTATGCAAATTAGAGTAATTTGTAATTCATACAAGAAGTAGAAATAGGTAAAGTGTGTGGGTATTGATTTACAAGTCTTGTAATCAGTACATTTGACTCATTTGTTCTAGTGAAGTTGAAGTTAAAATCCTACGTGGTAGGTTGTAATTTTTGCACTTTTGAGCCGGGTAATTTTTCAGGTAAAAATTATTATTCTTGTTTTTACTGTGTATTTTATTTACGTGTAAGGAATAAGACAAAGAACCAAGTTCTTTAATAATTTAGGAATGCACTCAAAATATCAAATACCATTTGAAATTGCCTAATTTTGACTTCCATTACCTTTTGGTTGGTATACTCTTGTTGTTAACAAATCAGACTTGTATTTTTCTTTGACATTAAAGAAGATCAAGTGTGAAAAGGTATCCAAATTCTTCGAATAAAAAGTTCAGTTCAACTTTTGATTATAGTTTAAAATTAACCTCAAAGGTGAAGCTCCGTCATGGGTTAAATGAAAAAATGCAGTAGGATAACATTAGGTCATAAAGAGTAAAAATACAATAGGGTAATATTAGACTAAAACTTTAACGGAGTGCAAAGTTACTCAATTTAAAAAGAGTACAAGAGAATTTTGACCACTTTCCCATTAGGAATGTACGCTTCAGATAAAGAATTAACCTATATACACAAGTAACGTAATTTATTTTACGGTATTAAAGTATTTTAACCTATTGTATTGGGTTAATTTTAAACTGTAACTTATTACAGGCCAAGTGCATAGTGCATAGATAATCATTTTTAGGAGTGTTATTTAAAGATACTAAATACTTATTTTATCCTGAAATTTTAAACTAACTTTAGGACAATTCAAGATATTTTATATCATAAAAAATTAAATTGAAAAATTAAAATTCAAAATGTATTGGCTAATTTTTAGATAACAGCACTTTGAAATGGCTACCTGATGTCATTACTCCTCTAGGTAAATAAAGCCCAAGTAGAATATGTATGATAAAGTACAACTTCAAATTCAGAATAAGCTATGCAGTGTGACATGAAAAAAGGAAATATATAGATAGTAAAAATTGCACGGGGCCTTATTTGCACGCCCCTTTTTAACTTGTAGCTGCTTGTCTTTCTGTTTGCACCCGTACCCACTTTTTAGAAAACTCCAGCTTCCCTTTCTCCTCCTCCTCCTCCTCCTATTCTGTGACCCCCAACGAAAAAGGAATGGCATTTTCGGGGAATAGCCCGCATAAATGAACTCTTCTTCTTCTTCTTCTTCTTCTTCTTCTTCTTCTTCTTCTTCTTCTTCTTCTTCTTCTTCTTCTTCTTCTGTTGTTGGTGCTGCTAAAGCAACTGTACAAATGAATTTCAAATCTTCCATTATTTCATTAATGATTTAATCTGGAGGTCACTGTTTAGTCCCCTACGATACATTATTTTTGATACTAAAAGGCAACGACACTAATATTAACTAGTAGCAGTTATAAAAAGTTAGATGTTGAATTTCTTGTAATAGTTCACAGAATATTCAATTTAAGTGAGGATTCTTGACTAAGAGCGACTCAATTAATGAGACTGTTAGCATTTGTGGAAAAAAATTGTACAATTCTAAGGCTGAAACTTTTTAGTTACAACATAGAAACTTCAGCTCTAGAGATGAAGTTTTTATTTTACAACATAGAAACTTCAGCTCTAGAGCTGAAGTTTGCGAGTTATAAAATAAAAACTTCAGCTCTAGAGCTGAAGTTTTCTAGTTACAACATAGAAACTTCAGCTCTAGAGCTGAAGTTTTTATTTTATACTGACAAACTTCAGCTCTGAAGTTTTCTAATTACAACATAGAAACTTCAGCTCTAAAGCTAAAATTTTTATTTTATAACTGGCAAACTTTAGCTCTAAAGGTTTTCGGTTACAAAGACAAAAACTTCAGCTCTAGAGCTGAAGTTTTTATTTTATAACTGGCAAACTTCAGCTCCAGAGCTGAAGTTTTCCTGTTACTAAACAAAAGCTTATAAAATAAAACTTCAGCCCTAGAGCTTAAGTTTGCGAGTTATAAAACAAAAACTTCAGCTCTAGAGCTGAACTTCAGGTCCGGCTACTAAAATACTGAGGTTTTGTGTGATTGCCTTTGCTACTTCAGCCCCGTGTGCTGAAGTTATGCGAAAAAGCGGATACAGTTGCAATTTTTTTTTTGCAAAGCGGGCACAAGTTAAAATATTTCACAAAAAGCGGGTATAGATGCTAGTGTCCCATATAATCTATATAGGATTAATTACCTCCTATGGCAAATGTTCATAACTTATTTATTTTAAATATATACCCTTTTAAAAAATTATATTCCATAGCTACCTTTTGATATTTTATAGCCAAATATTTATTTATGGTCAACTCCTACCATTAAGCCATAAAATAAGTTTTGTATTATTTTTTTCTCTCATATCCCCTACCCCATATGTATTCTTCCCCCCTCTCTACTTCCCGATCTCATATCCCTTTTTCCCCTTTCTTGTACAATTTCAACAATTGTACAACCACAGTTACCTACTCTTTTCTCCTTTGTCGTCGGCAGTGAAGGCCATTCCCGGTATCGCCGAATTATAGGTAACTAATCCTACAAAAGGATTATAAGCTTTTGTTGTCGACAGATATTGGACAAAAGTTTCTCTTTTGTAGGATTACTACTGCTACAAATCCCAAATTCAAAATTATAGGGAAAATGATTTCTTTAACCCAAAGGTAATTGCGAATCGAGTCAAAGCTAAGGGCTTACAAAAGCTACGATGATACTGGCAGATGTGTCAGAAGTAATGTATAAGATGCGTGGGAACAGTGAGATTTAATGTTTTTGCTTGACGACAGATTCATCAAAAATTAGGGTTTGTTCTTGAATGAATAAAGACGATATATTTTGGGCTGAGCAACTTGATTTTCTGTTAATATATTTCAATGTATTTTCAAAGTATGACGATGTATTTTCATGTATTTCGTTATATATATTATCATTTTTTATTGTAATTCAATATATCTCGTTGTCTTCAATATATTTTATTGTATTCATTATATTTTTTGAATGTATCCCGTTGTATTCTATGTATTTCATTGTATTCACTGTCTCGCTATATGCCGTGAATGTATTCATATTTTTTTTAATTAATATAATTTATGTATTCAGATGTATTATATAATTTTCTAAAGATTGCTATCTTTTTGGAGTATTTTTCAGTTGAGAATCTTTTTTATAAATGATAATATAAAATTTGTGTGTTATAATTGAATTTGTTGAGTTACATTAGGAGTCTATTATGTTAATTGATTCAATTTCCTTTTTTAAAAATAGTATAATCCCTTATTTCACGCCGTGAATGCAGTCGAATACAATAATATATCCAGCTATAATCTCATGTTTCAGTGTATGAATACAATCGAATACACTCGAATACAACAACTGCTTACTTTGATTTCCCTTATTCATGCTTATTTTTACTACTGTATTCATGAATATAAAAACTTAAATACATCAAATATATTTTATAACCATAAAAAAGTATCTATAATTTGTAATATAGCAAATAGTATTTATAAATGGCAAATTACTAACAAAAGATAAAATTTCTCATCTATATATTGTGAATTATGGGCTTGAGTGTGTTGGGCTACGTCCGGATCCTCTGACGAAACAGGTGAAGTAAAGTAAAATCGTTTCCTTCTCAAGAAACAAGGATATCAAAATTCCAGGCCTAATCCTCTGAAGTCTGAACCAAATACCAAATCCCAAATCCAAACAAGTTGCTTTTCAATCTGCAGATTTTCCGATATATTGATCGCGATTCTCGTTAATCATTTTCTTCGTAATCTCTTGTTTGCTTTTTGCATATTCCAATTTTGGTTTATCTCTGTAAAACGTTAACGAAGAATAAGTAACTCAGAAGCCAATGGGAAGCCGGAAGTCTTCGTCCAAGAAAAAATCTTCCAAAAAGAAGAGGCCCAAAATTTCCTCTAAGGTCTCCTTTTATTTACTCTCCTTTTCTAGACGCATTAATTCATGTTCTTCTCTCTTGCTCAGTACTCGTTATGCTTAATGTTCTTCTTACTTAATTTGCCTTTTAGGGCTTATACTTTCTGTTTACTGAATTAATTTTGTGTAATGTGATGCAATATTTGCTGATGTCCTCTTATAATGAATACTAACTTTTGGGTCTTTTCATGAGTGTATCACGTCAAGGGATGGAAAAACTGTTTTTTTTTTGGGTAAACTGGAAATAAAAAGCTTTTATTTTTGCTAAAAATAGATATAATACTGCTTTCCAATGAATAAGGATCAAAAACTAATTAAAGGGCTGTTTTGTTTTTGGGTACAGTAGCTATATGTATTTACATGGCTAAATTGGGAAAATAAGTGCTATATGACCTATGTTAAACCACATTTATAAACAAATCTGTAGTTTAGTGATGATTCACGTGATATGGTTCATCCGAGAGTGTAAAATCACATTGTATAGTCAATCTGAATAGCCATAGTTGGTGACTATAGTTGAAAAAATCTAGAGAACTAGCTTATCTAATCCGATTTGTACTCTTCAGTAGAAAAATATTTACCTGCACTTTAGGCGTCATAGTAACCATGGTAAAACAGATATCTAAGCTTGTGTTTAAATATCTTCTTTTTGTGTTTCAAATTTCAATTTGTAATTCCGTAAACTGACACACGGAAGAAAGAATTATGAAAGACTTACTAGCCAGCGGATGTTGTCACCTTTTTATTGAAAAAATTTAATAACTAAAATATCACAGTTACTTTAATGAGAAATTGCAATTATCTCTTTAATTATAATAGGCATGTTTCCCTAGGGCGATGTTATGCTAATTAATATGTGCTGTTTTCATATCAATATTTTCTCGTCTTGTTGCTGGCATCCCCAATTTATTATCCTTTGTTATACATCTTCATGTGTTGTGTGGTTAGATCCGGAAGAGAAAAAGCAGAAGAAACAAATCCAAGAAGTTTTCCAGTTCTGAGGATGACACGTCATCTTCTGCTTCCTCTGATTATTCTAGCAGTCCACAGTCTCTGTCCTCTAGTTCAGAGGATGATTATAGTAGGAAAAGTCGTAGGCACTCACGTGATGTGAAACACGTGAAGAAAAGAACTCGGAGAAGATCCTCAAGCCGAGATGTCAATGAGAGTTCATCCCTTGTAAAGAAAAGAAAAAGGTCAAATAGAAAGAGTCTTGATTATGGGAGGAAAGTGCAGAAGAAGAAGCGAAGGAGACATGCTAGTATTAGCTCCAAAAGCAGTGACTCAAGAAGTTGTTCTAGTTGCCGATGTGAAAATAGTATTAGCTCCAGAGGAAGTGATTGTACTAATGGTAGTAAGGATATTGATCAGAGGAGTCCCAGGATTAAGTCAAGAAAAGGGATGAAAGAAAAGAGAACTTGTAATGAGCCAAGCATTGAAAAGAGGAGTGAAAGTAGGGGGCCAAGTTGTTCTTCATGTAATAATCAATCATGTTCTTGTAATACTACTCACAGTGGGAAGGGATATGTGGAAGAGAATAATCCTAAGCGCTTAAGATCTGTTATTACTGTTCCAGAAAAAATATACGAGAAAGAGGAGGACGAACAGGGAACAGATACTCTTAAGGAAGAGAGTTTGAATAAGCATCGTGATTGCCCTTCCTGCAGAAACCATGACAATAATGACCTGGAAAGTAAAAGGAAATTAGCTTCTTGTTCTTGTTTCTCGTCTAATCAAACAATGCAGGTTGAAAATTTGATAATAGCTGATGCAGGTCCTCCCAATAGTGAAACTATTGGCCCCACAATAGTTGGTGGTGGTATAGATCCTCATCCAAATAAAGTCAGGGAAGTAAGTCACAATAATGGAGGTGAGGGTGGGCTTTCTGATAGTAATGCTAATCCAGGTTTCGAGGATCTTGAGACTCTCTTAAGGAAAAAGGCATTGGAGAACTTGCAGAAGTTCCGTAAAGAGCTTCAAACAAATTTGAAATCTGGTGCTAAGGAAAAGAAGAATGACGGTGATGTTAATCGGTTATCCCCTTCAAAGACTGAGGTTCTACCGTACAAATTCCTGGAGCAGGAAAATAAAGAGGGATTGGCTTTAAATCAAGTTATAGGATGTAGAAGCAAGCTTGTAACTAATGAGGAGTTTCCTCATTCCACAAAGATTGAGATAAATACTCCAGTCGAAGAGAACAATGGAAAAGGAACTGGATACAATAAGGAGAGTTTTACGCAACCTGCTGATAGATCAGCGCACTCACAGAGTCCAGAAAAGGAGGACCATACTGCTGCACCAGTTCATATCGATGAACCGGAACCCTGTAAACCATCATGTAGTATCACAGTACAGACATATAAAAGGGAAGATTCATTGGCTTCCAAGAGAAACATAAATAAAACACCAGATCCTTTGAGACCTGGAGTTCTTAGCACCGGGACCAGCGATAACTTAGGCATCGGAGCTGTTAATACCAGTATCCGTCCTAATGTAGAAACCACTTCTAGTGTCAGATCCACATCTGAAGGACTTACTTCAAAACACCAGCCAGATGGAACCAAGGATGCCTCTCAGTTCGAACAAAAGACCATGTCTGTAATGAGGGGTGGTGAAATGGTACAGGTATTATAATTGAATTCCATTATTATGCATGTCAGGCTGGGATTTTCCAACTCCGGGGTTGATAAATAATCCTACAAGTAAATAAATCTTACCCTATTCGGTTTAGATTCTTTAAATTGTTTCCGATTATTTTAGATGAATAACTACTAGAGAATTGATAGAAATTATTAGTTTATTTGTTAGTAATTAGCTCTAACTATAGATTTCTTTTAGTTATAGACAAACACTATAGTGGGAAGCAAACTGATTAAACCAAAAAACTAATTTAACCAGGTAAAATAATCCTAAGCAAACAGGCTTAGTATTTGGTTAAGCTTTTAAGAAACAACTTTGTTCTCTCTCCCAGACCTATTCTTTCTAATACATAATGATTGATCCTTTCTTGTGGGTAGTCCCTGTTGGGAATTCATTACTAGAGATAAGACTTGCTTATGGTTTCATGTTTCTCTAACCTCTGCCAAACATATCTGGTAATATACGTGCTTTGTGTATTCGGGTTTTTGGTTAAATATTTGTACCCGGGTGGCACTCCCTTGGCTAATTTCTGATTAACTTACTTTTACATTCTTTTATAAAGGGAAGAAAACAAATATGCATGCAAAGTCTCCTTTATGGGACTTTTTTTTTCCGGGCTGCCTTGTTTCGATTTTCCGTTTGCATTACTTAGTGTTAGTTTTCTATTTTCGCTTTGGTTGTCATATTTGTTTGCTTGTTATTACCCCGTCCCTTTTTCCTCCCTGAGGCGAGGGTCTTTCGGTAACAACCGCTCTTGCCTTTTTTAAGGCAGGTGTAAGGTCTGCGTACACTCTCCCCTCCCCAGACCCCACTTGTGGGAGTACACTAGGTTTGCTTTTTTTTTTTCCCCTTGCTAGTAGAGTGTCTATGAGTATGAGAGTCGCTTGAAGCGTCACATAAAAAAGCAGCTCTCAAGTGTAGATGGACTAATGATGGAAAGTTAATAGTTAATGTCTTTACATAGCTTGAGTATTGTTACCATTCAAATACCCGTGGGAGACATTTCCAATATGTTCCAGTTCTAATTTGTTTGATCTCATCTTCACATGGTGTACGACTGTATGTTGGCCAGGTAAACTACAAGGTTTACATCCCTAAGAGGACTCCTGCTCTAGCCAGGAGACAACTCAAGCGGTGATGTGAGGAGGTACAATTTTCATGCCATTTGTGTCCTTTTTAAGATTCTTAATCAAATTGGCTTGCTGCAATGTACTGAGTCAGGACTTAGGTGCTAGTTGGATGAATTTCTAAGTTCTGGGATGACCACTATGAATGCTTGTGTATCAAAGATTATTGAAAACTGAAAAAAGCTGATGGACAAGGATATCTTTAGTTAAGTCTGTCTTGAACAGAAAAAAGAATAAAATTTAAGCATGTCACATTGAAGCTCTCGTACTTCCTTTTGCGTTATTTTTTCAATGAAGTTGATTCCTTTACATTGTAAACAGATTTCAGAGAGGTTATTTTGCCCTTGGCCGCAGTCTGCTAAATGTGTATTGAATTATATTGTTTAGCAGATCCAGTCCAAACTTTGGTTAACTCAAGGTTCCAGCGTCACACTGGTAAAGATTGATTGGAATATTTGATTGACTGAAACGTCTCAGCTCTCAAGTGTTGTATTATTTTGTTATGGACTGGAAGTGGTTTTATGGGACTCTTTTTGTCGAACAAGCTGCTTTGTTTTTGCAATTCGAGAAACAGCTAACATATGTATTATTATCATGAAGAATATTAGTTGTTGGTTTGTTTTAAATTGATTTCTTTTTATTGGTTTTTTGGGTTTCATTTCATGCCCCGTTGACAAGCATAGACATGAGATCAAACAGCCAGTAGTCGTACGCTTCCTTTCTGAAGTAGTCGACTTGCTCCATAGCTAACTTTGTCATTCTTATGTGAGCTAGCAAGTAAAATAAATGAAAAAAGTTTATAGATGTCGTTACCTTATTATCTTTTTTGCAGCTAATTAAATGGAATGGAAATATTCGCCTTTGTTTGAAATGAAGTGATTATTGGTCCTTTCTTTTCAAAACCACCGGGATTGTACAATTTGTAGACGGAACTTGATAGCAGCAAAGTCTAAAAAAGTTATGAGCATTACGATCTCACAACTTAAATATGAGAATGTGTCAGATGTATTCTAACTTGTAATTTTCTAAAGAAACAGCAGAGCTTCTAAACATTATCTTTTACAAAAAGCAATATAGAGACTAAATAGCCGACAAAATTAGGATCTTGAGGTAGCCCACTTTTAGTATAAATTCTCTCGTGGTTAGTGAAGCAGGTGTTTCTATACTTTTAACAAGATTTATCCATACGAATAATACATTTAACTGGCCATGCATTGCTCTCGAAAAGTTAACAATATGCAAAGTTCAGTCCCTCAATACATCAGAATTTCTGAAAGTTCCTCAACGTTAGAAAAATCAACTTCTGTTTTCACTTCTGCTGCTACTCGGTCATTTCTTTAAGCCACTTATGCAAGCCCAGTCATCCATCTTTGAAACTGTGAGATTCTCCAGGTATGATGAATACCTTTCTAGGATCCGAGGAATCTACAAAAGATTATTACTATCACTTAGAAAAACCAATAATGCAATTATTGCACTAGGTAAATCTAATTCTTTTGTATTTTGAAGGCAAGATTAGTTCAACATAGAAATCAAGAGTTCATGCATTTCTCTTTTTCATTTTTGGTGTAAAGTACCGTTGTTAGGTGATGCAGAATCACTACTAGACTTTGTTTGACTCTCTCAAAGATTTACAGTGGTATTGTACTTGTAAATTTTAGATACCAGCCCTGTTTTGGGTGCTGAACTGCTGATGAATATTAAATGTTAGTACCTTTCTAGAAAAATAAAAATATAAGTAAAATAATTAACAAAATCCAAATCCTTTGCAAATCTAAATCTTTTCTCTTGTTTCACAAGAATAAAATACCAGAGAACATCTACATGCATAGTTGTACTCTCATTTTTATGCACCTGAAACGTAATTCTTTCACATACTTGTACATTAGTTTTGTTAAGCATTTAACTATTTGTAATTTTATCCACACACAATGGAAGGAAATTATGTAGAATCATTAAGCATACACATCAAATTTAGGAGCTAGATATGTGTATTAAATTACTAAGGATCATTACACCGAGAATCATGCAATTGAAAATCGAGGAACAACAAATAGGAAAAAGAGTATTAGAACAAAAAGATTGTATATTTTCCCTTATTGTTTGCCATGAATGAAAGTTCCAAACTTCAGACCCCCCCCCCCCCTCTTCCCCCCCCAAAAAAAAAAAATGAAAAGAAAGGGATACAATATACTGCGTCAGATATTATTTTGGGTACTATTTTTTATGGGTAATAGATGGCGGTGTTATTTTATAGTATTGTCTCATTCTTTGTTGTTACCAGCAAATCAATTATCAAATGTTCCCTCAAGCCTTGCTCGGTACAGTTCAATTAGGTAAATAGTAGAGTAATTATAACAAAGAATGGCCATACCTGCTCAGATATGATCCCTGAAAGAGCAACAGTTGCACCAGGCTTTGCATAGGATACAATCTGATCTGCCAACTCAAGCAGAGGATTCAATAGTATGTTTGCCACCACAACGTCATATTTTCCCCTCTTATTTACAACTTCTGCATTATGGGCAGTTTCACCGATGTCCATACTTGAATCAAAATCCGCAGAGGGAAGACTTCCTTTGCCAGGAACAAGACTTAAGAGCAACTTCTCATGTCCAATGTTGTTTATAGTAGCATTATATCGAGCAGATGTGATTGCCTGGGGGTCTATATCAAAACCAACTGAAAAGGTTGCACCAAACTGCACATAAATATTTGACAATGGAAGTATTTAGCAACACCATGATACAGCAATTCTTAAGTTGATAGCGTCTGGAAACCTTTTATTGAAGCCATGTTAAGTGGCGTGGAAAAAAAACACTATGCATGAGGTATTTTCAGAAGGAAATGAGATTTAAGTTGTGGACGAAGTTGATATAGACCATGAATTTGATGGAATCTCCTAGGAAGTAAGAACTTCTAATTTGATTTTGATTCAGGTCAACTTATCAAGTTATACTTCACAGAATACTTCTACAGAATTTTATTTAAAAAAAAATCAAGAGTTCACAGTACCAAGGTTTGTGTTTCTCCAACTATTATATTGAATCAGCTAAAGGGGAACATCTTTTCTCTTCCAACTTAGATCCAATACAAGACCAAAACTTCCTCAATCAATCTTCTCAACTTCCACGCACTTGTGAAAAATGCAATTAAACGGCTAAGGGAAGTAGTTCCCCAGAATTGAAAGAAAGAACCAAGCCCTTAAAATCCCAAAAATGATCCAGCAATAAAAGCAGGAAATAGGAGTTGAAAATTATTCCTTGTCTACTTTGTCACCTTTCCCCACCCCAAAGTCAATTCAATACATTGTCTTTTGCCACCAGCTACCACCATTCCAACCTATCACTCCATAATTCAAAGGATTTTGTTTGTACCCACATCTCTACTATTCAAGTTTCAGAATTTTGAGGTTCATCGAGCCTTTCGTGTCAAACTCTGTTCCATTAAGCATGTTATTACGCTAGCATAATCAATTCCTTTGACAGACAGAGTAGCAAGGCCTGGATTCAGTGAGTAAAGGATCAGCTTTAGGTGGAGCTATGATTTATAAAGAATTAGTTTTGTTAGCAGTTTCAGTGGCAAAATTTGAAAGAAAACCAAGTACCTTAAGAGCTGCAATTGCTAGAACACCTGAACCAGTTCCATAGTCCAAGAAGAGTTCACCCCCTCTTATCAAATCACGCAGTAGGAGGAGACACAACTTAGTTGTTGGATGCTCCCCAGTTCCAAATGCCAAGCCGGGATTTAGAATTATATTTGTTGCTTGAAGATCCTACAATTTAAGCACACGCTCTTTATACATATACCTACAGATCATAAGCATATACACACATTTTAGACATGTATTAATTATTGCTTATGCAGGAAGATGACAATGTGCAGTCTCAGATTCATGACCAACCACCAAAAAATTAAGCAACAACAACAACAAACCCAGTGAAATCCCACAAGTGGAGTCTGGGGAGGTAGTGTGTAAGCAGACCTTACCCGTACCTTATGAAGGTAGGGAAGTTAGTTTCCGAAAGACCCTCGGCTCAAGAACAGTAAAAATGAAGCAATAGAAAAACAATAGCAACAACAAGATAATAAGACAGTGGAAGCAAATAATACAACGAGTAATAACAGAGATCCAGGGATACGAAACTACAATAATAGTGCCAATCCTACTGATAATAATGACACACCGTATAAAAACAACGGACTAGGAATGAAAAAATACCCGACTAGTACTACTACTAATGGTAAGACAAGTTGAAACTCTAGACTGTCTATCAACCCACCACCCTAATTCTCGACCTCCACACATTTCTATCGAGGGTCATGTCCTCGGTAAGCTAGAACAGCGTCATGTCCTGCCTAATCACCTCACCCAGTTCTTCGTAGGCCTCCCTCTACCCCTCCTCTGACTCGCCATGGGCAACCTCTCGCACCTTTTAACCGGGGAACCAGAGTCTCTCCTCTTCACATGACCGAATTATCTCAACCTCCATTCCCGCAACTTATCATCCACATGAGCACACCCACTTTGTCCCTAATATATTCATTCATAATCTTGTCTTTTCTGGTATGCCCACACATCCATCTCAACATCATCATTTTTGCTACTTTCATCTTTTGGGCATGAGATTTCTTGACTGGCCAACACTCGACTCCATACAACATGACCAAAAAATTAAGCAAGAAAGAAAAAGGAAAAGACCTCAGCATCACAAAATATAATATTGGAAGTTCGGTTCAGTATTAACACAATTCTTTGAACTGTAGGCGTGAGTGTAGAACCAGTTGTATCATGTGAATAGAACAAAGGGAGAGAGGTATAATCATACTGGAGGAGTTGTCCATTCAGGCACCACCCAGAGTCCATCAGAAACTTCCACGGGATGAAACGATTCCTGCAATTAATCGACAATAGTTGAGAGATTTAAACTAAATCAGCTTGTTCACCAGTCACCAAGATGATAACTTGTGCAGCAAATATACACCATGACCTGGTAATAGAAGGATGGCAAATACTCTGTTAACTTCCAAATGCGCAGTTGAAATTAAGAGGATACAGGAAACCCCCTCCCCCCCACCCCCCAAACCAAGTATGATAACATCAATTCATTGCATGCAAGCTTTCAATGGATTGGTACGGAATCAACCTTTCAGTTCCCTTATTATGAATGTAACTCACTAAACTCGCAAAAATCAGGGAGATTTGCCAGGTTATTGAACAATTGGTTAAATGGCAAAGATGATCTAAAGGGACCTTTTAAGAGGAGAACCTTTATTAGATCATCTACATTCTAACTTATGAGTCCATGCCTGATGTTCAAATTTTCAAATGACATCAGAAATTTTATAAATAAGTAAACAAGAAACTTGGGCAATATTAGCCAAGGGATTCTCACTCAAAATGGTATAATGTTATTTTTAAAGAGTACTCATTAACAGTTCATGCTTTTTCAACAAGAAATTGACATGCTAAACAAGATAAACAATTTCCAGTTTCATGTTCATTTATAATATTGTCGGTATAAACAGAAGATTTGGCAAGTAGCACATTTGACAATTTCCAAGTATTGACTATTGACTCAACTTGATCGCATGCCAATAAAGACCTGAAATTTGGTAATAGATCACTATGATAAACAACATTTTGCAGGTTCCTATTAATCATAGGGACAAAAGAAGATTTGAAGTATTTTCAAACCATGCTTATCAGTACATCTACTTTGCTAGGCATATATATGCAGGCGGAAGACCAATAAAATATTTAATATATTACTACACTACTCAATAGTCTATAGCAAAGGAAAGAATGTTGACCTGTGTAGCTTTTATCCAATCAGTATGGTCATGCATAGCAACTTCAAAACTAGGTATTTTTTGCAACCCTATAGAATCAGCAGCGAGTGAAATGCAGTCTTTCACATCTTTGCATACAGAAAAGATGGAAGTAATGATTATCTGCAAGGTTGGAGAAAGAGAAAAGTTAATAAATACAAATGAAAAGTATGATAGGAACCAGTCAAACGTTGTACATTAACTACTGATGCCAACTTAAGACTCAAGATGATAAATTCAATCACATGTGACAGAAAGTTGAACAGCTCTGAGCACCTCAAATGGAAATTACCAGGAGGAACAAGTTATGCCTACTAGTTCTCCAACAAGATGCATAATAAAGAATCATACATGCATTGAGTTGTAAAGAGAATTAAATTGCTGGCATACAAAAACAGACACAGGACAGAAAATGCCTTTGATGCGTCTTACTTAAAAGCAGCATTCATGAATAGAATAATGGACAATCTACCTCGTCACTTCTCTCACTGCTTTCTTCTTCATCCACGGTAGTTGAACTGGCTCCGAAACATAAAAGAGCCTCTGAGAGCATATCCTGATAGTAAAACAAAATTGATGTTCAAGTTCAATTTGATGTATGATCTAAACAACTTCTGCAGTGTATTACATGTCACCGTACAATTAGGGATTAAGCAAGAACCACTAAAGCTCTACATTTCCACAATACAACAACAGATTACATGGCATTTCCAATCTCTATATTTCCCTAATATTTTAATATGTACATGCATCCACGATCTTCAGCTCAAACTACATATAATTAAAAAGTTATTATATATTAAAGGAGTAATGAATGTAGTAATTTTTGGCACTCTGCTGATGCGCCAACTTCAGCGTTCTCATATGAACTTCCAATAAAGAAAAAGAGAGGAAAAAGTGAAAGTAATAGCCTTCTCAAATTCAACCGTTATCACCATAAGCACACAGCAGTTAAAGGATGAATTTTATTAAGTAATAATTCATCAATTGTAATTACAATTTCACTTATACGTGCAAACAAAAACACATCAAATCATGAACGAGCAGGAGAAAAAAGTAAAATAAAAATGTTCGCTTACAGCTACATCTTTTTGACAGCAAATACGAACAGAGAGGTAAGGAGAAGTGAATGAATCACTAGCTGTAGACTCCGAAGAAGCAGACGATAAGGTGGAAAATTGGGCTACAGTCTGGATGTGCTTCCGGTGCTGGTATCTTTCTTTTGAAAGCGCAGAATTGGAGTTCGGAAAGTGAATGAACGGAATTAGCCTGTGAACGCGGCGGATGGTGATGATACTAGTGCTAGTGATAGTGCCGGAGAGGTGTTTGACGAAATGACCACGAAGAGAACTTAATACCATTGTCATGGATTGAATATTTAGCTCTGTGTGTTATTTTTGCGCCATCTATTATCTGAACCGTGGATGTATCTTTCGGGTACGATTCATAGACAACAAATTGAAAGGAAAAGAATTTTTTTCTTTCTAAATGGCACAAACATTTAACCATTTTGTGTATATTTGTTTTATCTTTTTTTTATCTTACTAGATGAGTACCGAGTATGTTTTGGCGTAAAGGATGTTGTTACTACTTGATAGGAAAGGGCGGAAAGAACTTGCTCTCTAGAAATATGTCCATATAAAGTTTCGGAAAAGGGCCTAAAATAGCCCCGGATTATCTGTTTTGGTACAATAATGCCCTCAATCCACCTATTGGGTCAAATATGCCCTTCCGTTAATGTTTTTGGCTCACAATTGCCCTTTGAGTTAACGGAGGGACATGTGTCATCGTCCTATTGACACATTCTAAATATTTCTTAATTAATTAAAAAGACCCATTATTCATACTCGAAAAATAATTTTCTATAGTAATTTTTCTAAAATTTTTTTTACTAAAAACTGAAGAAAAAAAAGGAATTTGTTTTCCAGTTTTTACTAAAAAGTAGATTTGTTTTGCAAAAATGAAAAATCAACAAAAAAAATATCTAGTTTTTTGAAAAATATTTCTTCAAAAATTTGAATTTCTTTAAAAATATTTCTTTTCCAGTTTTCATGAACTTTGTAAAGGAATGAGTGTTTGTATAAAAAGTTTTTATATTTAGTTGGCATCTAAGAAAAATGACTTCTCTTACTTGATTATAAAAGTTATTTTCCTTTACAATATTTTGATTTTTAATTTTATATCATTATCCCTATTACAGTTAGACTATATCAATACAAAAAATTTTAATACTAAAAAATCTCATACAAACACTGTGTTTTTGCTAACTGTATCATCGGTTTAAAGAAATATTTTTCTACAAATTATTTTTACTCACAAACCAACTAATAATTTAAAGAACGTTATCATGGACTTTTTATATTTTTCAAAAAATAATTTATTCTGCGAAAATATTTTCTGAAAAATATGATCTGCCGTACAAAACGCACCGGCCCGACCTTTGATTTTCAACAATTTTATAATAAGTGTCACACTTAATCAATAAAAAAAATTCCAGTTTTAAGTAAAATATTTATTTAAAAAACTGGATTTCTTTAAATATATTTCTTTTTTCAATTTTTTAAAGAAATATTTTTCTAAAAACTTGATTTTTTTGAGTTTTTAGCAAAAAAAATTCCAGTTTTTTAAAAAATATTATTTTAGCAAATTGCTTTTTAGATTTTATTTTTATTTTTACAAAAATATTGTTTTAGTAAAAAAATCTATTTTTTTTTGTAAAAACTGGAAAAAAAATTCTTTTTTTTCTTCAATTTTTAGTAAAAAGAAGTTTAAGAAAAATTTCTTTAGAAATTTTTTTTTCGGGTATGAATAATAGGTCTTTTTAATTAATTAAAAATATTTAGAATGAACCAATAGGACGGTGACACGTGTCCCACCGTTAACTCAAAGGGCATTTGTGAGCCAAAAACATTAATGGAAGGGCATATTTGGCCCAATAGGTGGATGGAGGGTATTATTGTACCAAAACGGATAGTCCGGGGGCATTTTAGGCCCTTTTCCGTTAAAGTTTTAAACATCGAATGTAGATTAAAGTATTATTTAAAAGATAAACTACTCAAGTGTGTATTTTAAAAATAAAAGTTTTTTTCCCTTCTCTTTTGATATAACGTCTATTGATATGTTAATGTTCGTGGTGAAACATTGAAGCGGACCTGTTATGAGTGCAAAGTTGCGATGCCTTTACCGTTCAAGGGTTTAGAACTTCATCTATTGCTGGACCACAAAGCATGAGACATAATTAGGCCATCAACATCGCAATTCAGGAAATTTTGTTGTGCTACTCTCTATAAGTGACCAATTTTTTTATTCAAAATAAATATTTATTTATATAATTATTGGAAGATATAACATAACTATAAATACAACAACAACAATCCAGTATATTCCCACAAGGTGATGTTTGGGGAGGGTAATATGCAGACATACCTTAATATAGCTATAAATATGTGTAATATTATTTTGTGTTTATTTTAGGAAGTTGTATATGTTTAGTTAACAAGACATAGGTTTTGTATATATTAACACCTGTTTATTCAATACTAGACAAAAAACATCATTCTCTCTTAAACTCTTCATGTACTAGAGCCATAATCCAGAAGGAATTGTGTGAGATGGCCGGCGACGACAAGAACAAGAACGGAGACGGAGGCAGTGGATCATGAAGCAGCAAAACTCCCATGAATGATCCAACATCGCCATATTTCTCGCTTTCAGCAGAGCACACTGGAATATGCGTAACTCCTATGGGTTTGAAGAGCGATCGACAATTATGACGAATGGGCTAAGGCCGTGAGAAACACTTTTAGAGCCAAAAATAAATTGGGTTTTATCGATGGAATGATTACAAAGCCCAAGGAAGAAAGATTTGAACTTGATGATTGGTATGTCGTCAATTCGATATTGGTTGCTTGGGTCTTTAACACCATAGATCCGCCATTTAGTTCTACGATCTCTTACATGGAAACTGTTAAAGAACTGAGAGAACGATTCTCAATTGGTAATGACATGAGAATACACCGGTTGAAAAATGAACTTGCATCTTGTAAACGAGGACAGACCGTTGTTGCGTACTACGGCAAATTGAAGAGCCTGTGGGAAGAACGTATTGGTTACACAAAGAGTCTGATATGTACATGTGCTGGGTGTAGGTGTGGGGCAACAAAGGAACCGGTACAAGAACGCCAAAAAAAGAGAAAGAACAACAGTTTTTAATGGGACTTTATGATGATGTGTTTGGGACTACACATTCCAACATATTAAGCATGAAATCCGTGTTGGGTTTTTAATATATTTAATTAATATATTAAAGAGTTAAAAAAGGGTGAATGGAAAATGGAGGGAAATGAAATTTTGAGTGAAATTTTAATTTTCTTCTCCTTGGTAAATGGGCATTGTCCCATATCGGAAGAGGAAGAGGTTTTTTATGGGTATATAAGCAATTGCTCTTCTTCTAGCTCTTAAAGAGTTGAGAAGAAAGCAAGCCTCGCGTCGTCGTCGTCGTCGCTCGGCTTCGGATTTGCATTTGGATATGGATATGGTCAAATGATCGATTGATTAACTTTTTGTACCAAATTTATTTGTTAATAGTAAAATATTAACAAAAATGTTATTAAAATATTTATTTTAATAATAAAAATATTAATATTAAATCCAAATTTCAGTTTTTCTGTTTTTGTACAGCCATTCTAAAGAGACTCTTCAGATTTCAGCCCAACTTTTGGCTATAAATACAACACTATTCTGCTCAGAATTTTACTACGAATTTCTGAGTTTCTCCTCCTTTCTTCTGCATACTTTTAACATCAAACAAAGCAAAAAGTAAGTGTGATTTGCTACCGAACTTTGCATTCGCTGAAACACTGGGGTTTGCAGTACCACTACACCAGTGTGTAATTCGTTCTATCCTGGGAGGAAATAATCCATAACCTTGGGTACTAGGAGGGGATTAAATTCCTTAAGGAAACACTGTGAATTCAGTGGGCTCGAATTGGTTTCTTCATTTCTGTTTATGCATATATTTGTTTGTATTTATTTATATTTCCAGAATTATTTTACAAATACATTGTAATAACAAGCTTAAGGAATTTAATTATATTTCTGTATTTGTTTTTACTGTTTTCTGGAAGAGTAAAACCTTTGTGGTTTTGTACTCTATTAAAATCTACGTGATTTTAATATTTGTGTCATTCTTTTACATAAATGACTAACGAGAATGAGAACCAGGTTGTTCCAATGGTGACTGCTAATGCCTCAACAAGCCGAACGACTCCGGCAGCATTGGCACCGGCGGAGAAACCCGGCAAATTTTCCGGGATTGATTTCAAGCGCTGGCAACAAAAGATGTTCTTCTATTTGACTACTCTGAGTCTCCAGAAGTTCATCAAGGAAGATGTTCCTGTGTTGTCTGACGAAACTCCAGAAACTGAACGCTTTCTCGTCGTTGAGGCGTGGAAGCATTCAAACCTTTTATGCAAGAATTATATTCTAAGCGGGCTGGAAGATTCTTTGTATAACGTCTACGGTGGCGTAGAAACGTCAAAGGAACTGTGGACTGCGCTTGAAAAGAAATACAAAACTGAAGATGCCGGGTTGAAAAAGTTTGTTGCTGCAAAGTTTTTGGACTACAAAATGGTAGATAGCAAGTCTGTTATTACCCAAGTCCAGGAATTGCAAGTGATTATTCACGATCTCCTTGCTGAAGGTATAAATCAAATTAATATTGATGTTGAAAGTAGTAACCTTAGTATTTTTACTAATGAAAATTTCATTGAAGGTCTTGTTATCAATGAAGCATTCCAAGTAGAAGCAATGATTGAGAAGTTGCCTCCTTTGTGGAAGGACTTCAAAAACTACTTGAAACACAAACGCAAGGAGATGTCCTTTGAAGATCTCATTGTTCGGTTGAGAATCGAAGAGGACAATAAAGCTGCTGAAAAGAGAGGTCGTGGAAACTCAACAATAATGGGAGCAAATATTGTTGAAGAGAACAAGAAGAGGAAGAAGGCTTCTGGACCAAAATACAACCCAAGCAAGAAGCGGTTCAGTGGAAACTGCTACAATTGTGGAAAACCCGGACACAAATCTACGGAGTGTCGTGCTCCTAAGAAAGGCAAGAAAAAGGGTCAAGCAAACATGGTTGAAAAGCATGATGATGTTGATGACTTATGTGTCATGCTTTCCGAATGCAACTTGGTAGGCAATCCTAGAGAGTGGTGGATTGATTCTGGAGCCACTCGCCATGTTTGTGCAGATAGAGAAGCGTTTGCTACTTATGCTCCTGTTGGACCCAACGAGACGATTTCTATGGGAAATGCTTCTAAGGCCAATATTGAAGGATGTGGGAAGATATTTCTCAAAATGACTTCCGGCAAAGTGGTGACTTTGAACAACGTCCTTCATGTTCCCGAGATTAGGAAGAATTTAGTCTCTACTGGACTTCTTGTTAAGAATGGTTTTAAGTGTGTTTTTGTTTCCGATAAGATTGTAATAAGTAAGAACGAAATGTTTGTAGGAAAAGGTTACCTCACTAAGGGCCTTTTCAAGCTGAATGTAATGGTCGTTGAGAATAATAATAAAATTTCAGCTTCGTCTTACTTACTTGAGTCAAATGAATTATGGCATATACGTTTGGGTCATGTCAATTATAAAACCTTGCGGAAAATGATTAATTTGGAAGTATTGCCTAAATTTGAATGTGACAAATCAAAATGTCAAGTATGTGTGGAATCTAAGTATGTTAAACATCCTTATAAGTCGGTTGAAAGGAATTCAAATCCCTTAGACTTAATTCACACAGATATTTGTGACATGAAGTCAATACCATCTCGCGATGGAAAGAAGTATTTCATAACTTTTATTGACGATAGTACTCGATATTGCTATGTTTACTTACTTAATAGTAAAGATGAAGCAATAGACGCATTCAAGCAATAAAAAATGAAGTTGAAACACAACTTAACAAGAAAATCAAAATGATAAGAAGTGATAGGGGTGGTGAATATGAATCTCCTTTTGAACAAATATGTTTAGAATATGGAATTATTTATCAAACAACGGCCCCTTACACGCCCCAATCCAATGGGATTGCAGAAAGAAAGAATCGTTCATTAAAGGAGATGATGAACGCATTATTGATAAGTTCTGGTTTGCCACAGAACTTGTGGGGGAAGCCATACTTACGGCTAGCCGAATACTAAATCGAGTACCCCATAGCAAAACACAATCCATTCCATATGAAAAATGGAAAGGAAGGAAGCCCAACTTGAATTATTTTAAAGTGTGGGGGTGTTTGGCAAAAGTGCAAGTTCCTAAACCCAAAAGGGTAAAAATAGGACCGAAAACCGTTGATTGTGTTTTCATAGGATATGCGACTAATAGTAAAGCATATCGATTTCTGGTTCATAAATCAGAAAATCCCAACATTCATAATAATACGGTTATAGAATGAGATAATGCTGAGTTCTTTGAAAATATATATCCGTACAAAAAGGAATGTGAGTCGATTAGTGAAGGATCTAAACGATCTCGGGAAGAAGCAAAAGAAAGTACACTTAACCGGGAAGATCCAAGGCGTAGTAAACGTCAAAGGACGTCTACTTCATTTGGACCAGATTTTGTGACTTTCTTATTGGAAAATGAGCCTCAAACACTTAAAGAAGCTATGTCTTCTTCGGAATCATTGTTATGGAAAGAGGCAGTCAATAGTGAAATAGAATCTATATTGAACAACCATACATGAGAATTGGTTGATCTTCCTCCTGGAAACAAACCGTTGGGTTCTAAATGGATCTTTAAGAGGAAAATTAAAGATGATGACACTATTGACAAATATAAGGCAAGACTTGTGGTCAAAGGGTATAGACAACGATAATGTCTTGATTATTTTGATACATACTCTCCAGTTACAAGAATTACGTCCATACGAATGTTAGTAGCGTTAGCTGCAGTTTATGGTCTTGAAATTCATCACATGGATGTTAAGATAGCTTTCTTAAATGGAGAGTTGGAGGAAGAAATCTACATGGAACAAACAGAAGGGTTTGTGGTTCCAGGTAAAGAAAAGAAGGTCTGTAGACTTGTTAAGTCCCTTTACGGATTAATACAAGCACCCAAACAATGGCATGCTAAATTTGACCAAACAATGTTGTCAAATGAGTTTAAGATAAATGAATGTGATAAATGTGTGTACATTAAAAATGTTCCAAATCACATAGTCATTGTTTGCTTATATGTGGATGATATGCTCATAATGAGTAATGACATTGCCAATATAAATGCTACTAAGCGTATTCTAACTAGCAAGTTTGATATGAAAGACTTGGGAGTTGCTGATTTAATTCTAGGAATTAAGATCCATAAGACTTCTCAGGGTCTGGCGTTGTCACAATCTCATTATATCAAGACAGTACTTGAAAAATTCAAGCACTTGGGCTTTAAAGTTGCAAAGACTCCAATTGACGTGAATCTTGCATTAGCAAAGAACAAAGGCCAAAACATATCACAATTGGATTATGCTCGTGTGTTGGGTTGCTTAATGTACATCATGAACTGTACACGACCAGATATAGCCTGTGCTATAAGTAAATTGAGTCGATATACGAGCAATCCAAGTCAATCTCATTGGATGGCCATGAAACGAGTTTTGGGGTACTTAGTACATACCCAGGACTTTGCTTTGCACTACAATAAATATCCTGCGGTTATTGAGGGATATTGTGATGCAAATTGGATCACCGGATCAACTGATTCCAAGTCCACAAGTGGATATGTATTCACCATTGGTGGAGGAGCGGTATCTTGGAAGTCGTCCAAACAAACTTGTATTGCCCGCTCTACAATGGAGGCTGAGTTCATAGCCTTGGATAAAGCCGGTGAAGAAGCTGAATGGCTCCGAAATTTCTTGGAAGATATTCCATTTTGGCCCAAACCCTTGGCACCAATATGCATACACTGCGATAGTCAAGCGGCAATTGGAAGGGTTGGGAGCGTTATGTATAACGGTAAATCTCGTCATATACGACGAAGACATAAAACCGTTAGACAATTACTCTCTAGAGGAATTATCACGATTGACTATGTAAAGTCAAGTGATAATATGGCGGATCCACTTACAAAAGGCCTAACTAGAGATTTAGTTGAGAAATCATCAAGGGGAATGGGACTGTGGCCGAGAACAAGTTATAGTGGCGGTAACTCTACCTAGAAGACTAGAGATCCCAAGATCTAGGTTCAAGGAGATCAAACAAAGTCATTTATGACGGTTCAACATTGTCAAATAAACTTTTGGTCCATTCTCTTATAAGACAATGTTTCAGTACCAAGGATAAAGCATTAAGGCTTTTTAATGATTTCTAAATTTGATACGGGGTATATCAAATAGTGTATCTACGGGATGATACGTTTAGGAATCACCTATGTAAGTGTGAAGTGTTAGCCGCTTCAAGGAGAATTATGTAAGGCCAGTTCTCTACGCACTTATGAAACCAGGCGGTGTTCATGGCTGCAACGAACACAACAATGAGAACCAAGGATGGTTAAGGGTTGGTTGTGTGACTTGTGGTTGTCTAGGTATACACCAAAGTTCGACGGTTCAAAGATATCAAATCTATCGATTGATCGAGTATATCCGACATAAGTTCACTACGGAAAGTTCAAAGGGAAACCTACTTATCCAGATGCAATTAATCCTTACTTGCGAATCACACAGTTTTTCATGCATACTTCCGTGATATAGCCATTTCCCATTCATGTGGGGGATTGTTGGGTTTTTAATATATTTAATTAACATATTAAAGAGTTAAAAGAGGGTGAATGGAAAATGGAGGGAAATGAAATTTTGAGTGAAATTTTAATTTCCCTCTCCTTGGTAAATGGGCATTGTCCCATATCGGAAGAGGAAGAGGTTTTTTATGGTTATATAAACAATTGCTCTTCTTCTAGCTCTTAAAGAGTTGAGAAGAAAGCAAGCCTCGCGCCGTCGTCGTCGTCGCTCGCTCGGCTCGGCTCGGCTTCGGCTTCGGATTTGGATTTGGATTTGGATTTGGATTTGGTCAAATGATCGATCGATTGATTAACTTTTTGGACCAAATTTATTTGTTAATAGTAAAATATTAACGGAAATGTTATTAAAATATTTATTTTAATTACAGAATATTAATATTAAATAAATATTAATATTAAATCCAAATTTCAGTTTTTTCTGTTTTTGTAACAGAAAATTAACTACCCATCAATTTTCCCTCTTTATTTTCCCTCTTTGTTATTGAGTAAATGGCCATTTATGCAATGGCATTTATGCTGTGGCAGTTTTGCAGAAACAACCATTCTGAAGAGACTCTTCAGATTTCAGCTCAACTTTTGGCTATAAATACAACACTATTCTGCTCAGAATTTCACTACGAATTTCTGAGTTTCTCCTCTTTTCTTCTGCATACTTTTAGCATCAAACAAAGCAAAAAGTAAGTGTGATTTGCTACCGAACTTTGCGTTTGCTGAAACACTGGGGTTTGCAGTACCACTAAACCAGTGTGTAATTCGTTCTATCCTGGGAGGAAATAATCCATAACCTTGGGTACTAGGAGGGGATTAAATTCCTTAAGGAAACACTGTGAATTCAGTGGGCTCGAATTGGTTTCTTTATTTCTGTTTATGCATATATTTGTTTGTATTTATTTATATTTCCAGAATTATTTTACAAATACATTGTAATAACAATCTCTAACTACATTGAATCGAGTTTCTGCCGTGATTATAAAAGAGAAGCGACATCGGAACGTTGCTGGAGCTAAGGAGGAGTGTGCAGACTCTATGCTTTTGCTGTGCAGTCCTTGTCTAATACTTGCATCAACTACAATAGCAGAACATCTAATAATTCGAATAACCAACATGTGATAATTGCGGGAAACTTCAACGTGATAAAAAAGATCAGAGGCAGATCTAAGATTTCGATAACATGGGTGCACTACTAAAAAATGAGAGAAACTAATTAAGTATTGAACCAAGGACACCATTCGATTTTTATGAAGCATGAGTGCCAATATGACAATACATAATACTGGACAAATTTTAGAAAATACATATATAAAATATCTAATTTGACGGACGGACCATGGGTGCACGTGCCCCGTATTACAGGCTACAGATACGCCCTCGAGAGACATCGCTTTTTGTTGATCGGGTATCCTGAATGGTGGGGTACATGACGAGGAGGAGGAAGGACTGCTGGACGTTGTCGTGGCGGATGATCTGGAAACTTTGGTAATTATGGACGTGGTAGCACTGGACGTGGGATTACAACAGTTGCTAATGCTGCACGAGCAACCGAGTCAAATAGTGAAACAGAGGCCTTGGACGGGACTATCTAATGAACAACAGAGTCTACTGGTATCCATGCTTAATTCCCACAATAAGAACCATGATAAATTGTCAGGTAATGTTTTTGGAATTCGAATAGGGGCATCTAACCATATGAGTGGTGATGTCAAGTTATTTACAAATTTATGTGCTGTGACGGATGATAGGCTAAAATTGTGTATTTTAGTCGATTATTACACTCTAATTTACAGCACTTTAGTTGAGTTTGCGCTTTAATCACTACAGTTTTTTGTGTGTTTTATGACTTGTAGGAGTGATTCCGAGTTATGTGGATGTTATGGAATAAATTCAAAGATTTGGAGCTTTAAAATTTAATTAAAAGTTCAAGGAATTAAGCCGGGATCGCGTTTAGGGGTCAACGGATGATGGTTACAGCGAATGAAGACTCCAGTAGGCAAATTGCACAATGTCTAGTAAAATAGACATAACTTTTGGCTCATACCTCCATTTGGGCTCCATAATATATGGTTGGAAAGCTAATTCAAAGGGCTACAACTGTCATGTTTTGCGTTGTTCCAGATTCGAAACGAAACAGGGTGAAAAGTGCGCTGCCAGATGCGCTGCAGCGCTAGTATTAGCGCTGCCAAATGCAGTGTTGCACTGGACTAGCGCTGCCAAATGCGCTGCAGCGCTAGTTAAGCCCGGAAAAAGAGTCATTTTTTTACCTTTGAGAAGGTATAATTGTTTGGGGTCAACCCCACTTGGGAGATATACATAGGAGAACGTTTTTAGAGTAATTTTTGACCAAGGAAGAGCACAGAGCCACCGTGGAGGCCGGGTTTCATCTTTTCTTCCACCAAACTTAGTCTTTTTATGTTTCTTTGTATGATTTATTGTTTTGCTACCATGTCTATGTGGAGCTAAACTTCACGTTCTAGGGTTGTGGTTCTTTCATGACTATTGTTATTCGAATATTGATTTTGATTTCTTAGTTTATCGTATTGGTTTATTTATTCAATTCTGCACTTAATTATTTGATTGCTTGATCACCAACTGAATATTATCTACGAATCTAGAGTTGAACTCGAAAGTGGGAATTCTAGATTGCATATAGGATTGAGTAGAGCAAGTTCTTGAACCTGGACCTCGGGGAACGGATTCGCGGTTAGGATAGACATATACGTAATTGCATTGCTTGGTTGATTTACAGGAATTATAAATGCGTTCTTTTTGGTTCTAATTCCATAGACATATAGGAGTTAGGTTAGCTTGAATAGGCGAGTAAGAACTCGACAGATTCTTATGAGCAATATTAACCATGTCAACCAATAAACTAGATAAATTAGTTAGTCAATTCAATTGAAGAATACAATAGGAATGTTAAATAGCCCATAACCCTAGATCGTTTTTATTACATTATCGTTTTTATTACATTGATGTTATAAATATATGATCTTTCTCTCTGTTAAAAGTTTATTATTTGTATTTCTTTATTTAATTAGTTTAGAATCAAATATTTCTAGGGTTAATTCTTGTATAGATTATTAGGATAGTCTAATTTAGTTAATAGTTAATCACTTTATTACTTGACGACCGCATGCGCTTGCGTGTGCGTTTGGCCGCAACAAGTTTTTGGACCATACCTAGTAGGCCTTCCAAACGGTTCGACGACTATGGGTTCGAAGGCGGTGATTATTATATTCGAAAATAATCCGAAATTGCATCATGTTCTTTATGTATCTCAATTAAAAAGCAATTTAATTTCTGTGTCTAAACTCGCTAATGAAAATAACTGCTTAGTCATATTTGCTGACATGCTTTGTGTGATATAGGATCGGACTTTGAGGACGGTGACCGGTGTGGGTGAACAATGCGATGGGGTATATTATTTAAAGTCAGTGGCACAAGCACAAGTAAATAGCACCCATAAGATGGATAATTTTGATTTATGGCATCGTCGACTTGGTCATCCCTCTAATAAGATAGTTTCTCTTCTTCCTGGAATTAGTAGTCATAGTGGAACAAATGAGTTATGTAGTGTGTTGTTTAAGAGCTTATGTAGTGTGTTGTTTAAGAGCAAAAAAACAAGAGAAAATTTTTCTAATAGTATGAATAAAAGTATTGATTTATTTGAATTAATTCATTGTGATGTGCGGGGCCTAGGGGTGTGCATTCGAATCGGTTTATCGATAAATCGAATCGATTATTTGTTATCGGTTCATCGATAAATGAAATCAAAATAATCGAAACCTTATTGAAACGATAACGATAAGCAGTTGTACAAATCGATAATCGATAAGTAATTATCGATATGGGTCAAAATCGAATCGATAAATCGAATGCAAACCCCTAATTATTTCATCTACCACTTTTAAGGAATGATCATATTAAAAGCTGAAGGGAATGAAGTTCAAATTAATGGAAAATAGAATTAGCAGTGATGATGTATTTTTATTTTTTTAATACCGTTGGAGTGTTGGTGGCATATATTTGATCCCTTACTTTAGTTTCATTGCATATGTTTATTGACATAATTTTTATGTTATAAACAGTGTTCGGCTTATTTTAGCTTCTTTTTGTCCATATTAGTTAGGCATGTTTATAGCGATATACTTTCCGTGGAATCCCGCAAATTTTCTTATTGGTGTAATCGATAACCGAATCGATAAGCCCCAAAAATTAATAAATCAAAATCGAAAAAATCGAAACCTTATTGAAACGATAACGATAAGCATATGTACAAATCGATAATCGATAAGTAATTATCGATAAGAGTCAAAATCGAATCGATAAATCGAATGCACACCCCTAGCGGGGCCTGTAAGCATAAATTATAATTTTATGAGGATCTTGAACATGATAATCTTACATGTAATCGTCATAGAAAATATACCTGAAGCGGAATCCATTATCTTGAAGCGGAAGCGTTAATTGGTAATCAGTTTCTCGCTCATTGCCTTAGCTTTCGTTACCGCCGACTTTAGAGATGGAAGAGAGGGAAAAACAGTAACCCTAATAGGTGATGTCCCTGCATAACTTCTTGAAGGATTTCCCAAACAATCGGCTCTTTTTCTCGGATTTTACTCTTAGCTACTCCTATGTTCGAAGCAAGATGTTATCTAATTAGACCACGAATTACAAATATCTGAAAAAGTTCTATTGCTATTTCACGAGGCAATCCACATCGATGTAATGAAAGTGAAGGACCCACGACAATGACAGAACGCGCTGAATAATCGACTCACTTCCCAAGCAGAGTCTCACAAAATCTTTCCTCTTTGCCTTCAATTACATCAGAAAATGACTTGTAAACTTTATTATGACTGTCCCTCATTGGTTGTCCCCGGATTCCTTTATCAAGAAGTGTATACATGGCTTCTTATAATAATTTCTCCTGACACACTACTAATTCTCCTGGCGTAGATCTACTTGTGGGGAGATGACCAATTCATAGAGATTCTCAGTTAATCTGTTATGTCCATCAAGTAACCAATCGGACGGATGAGATTTGATAATTAATTAAATATTAATTATGGGCCTAATCTTATTGGGTCACCAATAATTAACGTAAGAAATAACTTACATTCTCCCACTTGGCCCAATAATCACATAATATTAATATTTAATATAGGAACATTAATT